>PVHP010025658.1:0-25300 GCA_004024765.1 Zapus hudsonius | reverse complement strand
CCCAACGTAGACCTCTATGAAGCACAATAGTAGAGTTCCTGGCATGTTTGAAAGAGGCTTTGATGGTTCACAGTTATGACAAGCAGAGTTTTATTTCTCACTCTGCCCAAAGGCGATGTTCTTTCTTCATTCCATGGGTGTCTATAATAAACCCTGTGGGCCCCAAACTACTCCAAAGCATCTGCTTTCAGAGAACCCAGCCTTTGCCAGCTATACCTCAGTCAGAAATGACAGTGTGGCAGTAATCAACATGTTGGCATCTCTTGGCTATCCTTCCCCTGGCACATTTTCAACCACAGGCTTAGGAACTTCTTGTAGCTGCTTTTGCTTCCTTAGAGATAGGTCTCTGAAACATTCACAGTGTTACAGTGTTGTCAGCAGTTTGTGCCTGCTTTGAAATCTTCAAAAGGCACTCTGTTTTTTTAATCCATCAGTCACAGAATTTTGAGAAGACTATCAGGCTGCCACAAGTTCCCAAGGACACTTACTCCTCACTCCACCACTTGCCTTGCTGATTGGCCACTATGACATTGTTTTACTGTTATGGAATATTATTTTACTGGAACAAGTTTTTAATCTTATTTTGTCAGAGAAGTATTGTTGGTATTGCTAAATGAGGGCATGAAGAACAAAGAGTTAACGATGTTTGATCAGGTGAAATCCCCATAACCCGGTAGGCATTTCCCAGCTGCGTCAACTCTGACTCCCAACCCCCAAAGCAAGCCACATGAACCCAGGTTCGCACCACAGCTGTGCCTGGAAGGTGGCAATTCCTCTGATACTTGCCCAAGCTCATGTCTACATGCAAAGTAGGTATTCACAGGTTGCTGGTTACTGCCAATCTCCGTTGTCCATTTCTCCCCCTCCCTCCTCCTCTATGTCTACTTAACCAAAGAGGCTTTTACAATAAATGGGATTATTTTCCATATCTTTCCCCCCAGGTCTCTCTCTGCCCGTTATTCTCTCTAAAGAGATGAGCTGAACACACAGGAAGCCATGCTGCCAAGAGCTGTAACACTTAAGCGGGTTTTTAGGCCCATGGGCACACCTCCACCAGCCACCCGCCACTCGGAGCATACCTGCTTCCTCCCTCCCTGCGATCCCCTCTGTGCCCACCGCAATGACATGGAGCGAGCCCATGCCCCGGTGCCAACAGGTCAAGCAAGCTCCCACCCTGCAGCAGCCAGCCAGGATCACAGAGAGACTCCAGCCCGCCAACAGAAAAAGTGCTCTCTGATCCATGCAACATGAGCCCTCCCTGGGCATGCTCTAGCCAAGCCCTGCCTGCTCAGCTGGGAAAACTCCACACAGACTTCAGGACCAGCGCCCATTCTTCTTTTATTAAAAACAACAAACTATGATACTTTTCCTAGGAAATACAGAGGCACGTCAACGAAAGCCATTGGGAAGTGGGGTAATTGGTCAGTAAATACTTGAGCTTGGTGAAATGTATGGAAAACAGACATTAGAGAGACCAGAAGCAGACCCTCTATTGGGAACAGCAAGGAAAAAAAATAAACAAGGAGAAGTTCCTAAAGGAAGATCTGTAAAAGTTTCAAAATGATGCCATGATACATTGTAAATATCTGAACAGCTCACTTGATTAGTGGATTAAATAGTTGCTTTTGCTGTGGGAAAATTGACTTTATTAGGTTTTTATAGTTCTCAATTGTGATGGTTAAGTTTTGATGTCAACTTGACCTTTCAAGTGATCTTGGGTGGGTCTCTAAGGATGTTCACAGGAAGGCAGCCTCTCAGTAGGAGGCAGGGTGTAAGGAAGCTCAAAGGAGCTAGAAGTAAACATCCTTTCCTGTGTGGGCAGTGCAGGAAGGAAATTCCAGAGACTCAGGAAGCCATTAAGTCTGGGATAGAATTGCAAGTATTGGATATCTGTTGCTGAAGGAACATTTGAGTACCCGGAAGACTGGGCATAAATTAACATTCACATCAGTGATCATGGTGGGCATATAAATTGGTCTTGTAATATTAATTTTATATTATTATTATTATTGATAAAGTGAACCAATTTCATTTCCTTTCTTATCAGATTATTCTATGAAGTTTCATGGAGTTAAGTATTACTACTATCTTTCTCATTCTAGACTGGAGCTTTTCCAAAGCACAGACAGTTTAAGAACTACACAGGGATTAAGGGACTGAAAACTTGGGAAGTTACATAGGTCTAGAGGAGGAACAGAAGAAAAAAAAACACATTTCGTTGAGCTAAAAGAATCTATCAACAATAGATGTTTGGGAGGTTTCAGAGAAAAGGGAACCCTCTTTCACTGTTGATGGGATTTCAAATTTGTATAACCATGGTGGAAAGTAGTGTGGAGGCTCCTGAACAGGATGGATATAGAGCTACCAGCGGACCTAGCTATCCCCACACTGGGCATCTACCCCCAAGATTTCACACCTCAGCACAGAGACATTTGCTCAACCATGTTTATAGCAGTACCAATTCCACAAATAAGACCTGAGATGGTGGCTGACACCCAGGCAGGAGATGAACCCTCCCTAGCTCATCATCTAGAGCCCAAATGAAACCATAGAGGAAGTGGTGATATGAACAAGAGAATTACCTTCACAGCAAGTCAGATAATCTATGCAAGAGAAATGGAGACAGACACTGAGGATACTCAAAATAATCCAAAACAGAAACCCAGAGACTCTTTAGAGCTCAACAGTAAAGCAAACTTAAAATTCACCCATAATGGCTCAGGGAATTATGCAGAAGAGGGGGCAGATGCTAAGAGCCATGGTGGGGGAATGTCCATAGACATTGACTTCCAAAAAAAGAAAAAACAAAACTCTACTGTTTGCACAACTCATAGCTCTCCATCCCATGGAGCATTCCAGCAATCCCACTCAGGAGGGCCCTTAGTGGATTGGGGGCAGGGAGGAGGGAAATGGGGGTACCAACACAAGACTTGTTCATAGAGTTTTTCCACTTATTAACAATAAATAAATAAATTTAATTAAAATAAAAAAGAATAAACTGTAAGTTTTATCAGGGCAGAGATGACATGTGTCTGTTGTGTCCAAGTGGATAAAGAGTGTCTAACACACCTCAAGCCCACAGTCAGTATTTAAGGAATCAATCAACCCAAATTGAAACACAAGTGCTTACTAAGTGTGAGTGAACTAGGTTGCTTTTCAGGTCCTCCCTTAAGGTTCCCCAATACAGTGAAGTACATGATTGTGTTGTGACACTGATTCACCAGTTTTCTAGGAAATGCCAAGAACAAAGACCACGATAACAGATAAACAAGAAGCTCAGCCTCCAGGTGGGAAATTGAAGTATCTCAGGGTCAGATATTTTTGCCAACACTTGTTCTAATCTTTCCTTTAGAAAAAGAAAGAAGAAAAAAAATCCTTGAATTTGTAGTGGAGTGAAATATACAGAAGCATTCAATGAAATGGTTTCTTATTTGAAAGACATTTTAATTCAGGAATTAATAACTAGTTTAAAATATGAGAATGAGCTACAGTGAAGCAGAGCTCTTGCAAAGCTGGTCCTGGAGAAACCTAGCAGAGCACATGCTGACAGAGCCTTTGATGATGGTTATTAAAGAGGATTTTCCCACCAAGAGAAGTCTGTCTGGAGCAAGGTGATGGCTCCTCTAGATTACAGGGCTTCAGAAATCTGTTTGATGAGATTTTTATATGAAGGTTTTAATTAAATATATTCAGAGAATGTAGTTCAGTCTTGAGCCAAAAGCCAAAGTCAGAAAACACATCTATTTTTTCCAGTGACTTTGAAGGAATTAGTTATGGTAGACAGTTTAGGGTAAGGAAGCCTTTTTTTTTTTTTCCTTTCAAAGATGTGGTTTGCTCTCTATAAGAACTACCACTAAACCAAAATGAAAGGTTTATTCATTATGGCTGAAAATGCTGATTATATCTCAGACAAAATTACACAGACCTTGTCTTTTTCTCCATACCAGAGCAAGCTGTTATTTTTATTATAATGGTTTCAGTCAGTAATCATACATTTCACTTCAAACTGCCCTTCAACCAAATAGAGTACTTCAAAACTCTGCTGTAATGCCATTAAGGTGACTGCCACCTGCTACGTACACAGGGTCATGGACATGTCCATAAGTAGTATGACTGTGCTCACTTAGGTAAGGCAGAAACAGTAGTTTATCAGGTTAACCACTGCAGTTTTACAGAAACCCAATCTATGATAAAGGAAAATGAATTATGTATTTCATGGACTTTTTCTTGAACATCTGTCACACGCTCCGAAGAAAACTGCTAGTAGATCAAAAGTTAAGGTTCCTTCCAAGTAGGATTCCAGAGCTAAGGAACTGTGAGATCTAACATATTATATTACTCACCTCGTTAGAAATCTAGACATTACTAGAGTGAATATGCTAACATGTCCTATGGTGTACATGCTCATTTAGCATACTATTTACAAGGTATTTGAATTTTTATATGACCCAATAGCATTCTCTAGAACCCCGATGAGCAGTGTGCTAAAAGTTGGAGGACTAAATTAATACTAATATAATATAGACAAATCAAGTGAATAAAGAACGGAAGGAACATTCTTACCCATTCTGCCTATTAAAATGACCAGACACAAAGTACAGTAACAGTCAGCTTTTGTTACATTAAATCATGCAGAAAAAGATCTAAGAAATTAATTTTCTCAGGCTGATAAAATTTAATCCGGCACTGGGGGAGGGAAGGTTTTAGGAAGAGACCAGAGATCAGGGAGGAGGAGGCATTCACAGGCGTATGAATTGACACTGTATCCACCACTTTCCAGGCTGAAGAGTGGGTGGGTCTGGGAGGTGGGGTGTTGAGGAATATGACCCCAAGAAGAGCTGAGCAGTCATTTGCCATGTGTCCCCGAACTGCTTTAAGACACTCGCTCATACTGATGTTGGGAACCCGGCAGCTCACTGGGCTGACTGAAGAAACTGTTATTTCAAGGAATTATCATCTTTGTTTTGTGGCTTTGCTCACATCCAACTTCCTCTTACTTTTGCCAAACATTTTTTTTTCCTCCCTCATCAATCTCCTAGCTTCTCTGAGGAGCCCCTGAGAGGAAGCACCTGGAGCCGAAGTGGGGTGCTCAGTCTTGTCACAACTTCATTAAGATCAAACACACTCTTTGATAGACTAAACTATTTAGACTCAGCCCCTGGTCAAATTCTTTTTTTGTACAAAAAAAAGTGTTTTTAAAATTGGATGGAATAGTATGAACTTATAATGCAGATGCTTTCTAAAAAGCAACAGCTCATAGGTTCTTATAAAAGGTTAAATGTTCTTTGGTGAAGTCTTTTCAGGGTTCCAGAGAAGCAGCAACCTCCTCTATACCCCCTCCCCCAGGGAACTCAGATTTCTCAGCCTTTAAGGTTTCCTTATCTATAAACACATCGTGGAGTGGAGACTTCATCTCTTATGAAAGCTGCACATGTCCAGATTTGCTTATATTACTTCCCAAATTTATTTTACTTAAATGCGTTTCCCTTTCTCTGAATATGAAAGTAGATATGTTTTGCTGCCTGAATTTCGGTGTTGCTGAGACTCCTTCAGCAAACACATATGGATGCATCCCAGGACCGCATGCCCATGTGACTAGTTTCTAGAATCATGTACTGAGCAGCACATTCAAGCTAGTTCTCTATTGTGGAGTTGCTCCATCTGTCATAGAAAGACACTGGTGTTTGTATTCCTAGATCTGGGAGCGTGTACATTCTAATATAGTTCAAGTTCATTTAAATTGCATCACTATAATTATTAAAAATTTTAAAAATGCTGCACCACAAATTCTTCTTCTGAACATCCCACTTTGTGTATTAAAATTAAATTAAGATACATGTGGAAAAATAAAACATTTTAGTCTTAAATGATAGTTGGGTGCACCTAATTCTAGCATGCTCTTTTGAAATATACAATTGATTTGCAACTTCAATATCTCCTTTATCTCTTGTACTAACTACTCAGTGAAACATTGTCAAATGAATTTTTAAAAACTGTCTAGTATGCTTATTGACTGCACCTTGTGCATAATGGGAAAGAACAGAACAAGAATAAACATGTACACTTGTTTCCTGAATTTTATAAATGATTGAGAGGAGTTAAAAGCTAATTTCTATCCTTTTCTGATATTCGGTAGCCACATCCTGGAGTTTCTGTTTGGAGGCTTTTGCAAATCCAAGAATAAATAACACACACACACACACACACACACACACACACACACACACACATATATATGTGTGTGTGTGTGTATGTGTGCTTCTATACATGCTACAAATCTTTTTCATTCACAAAAGACTTAGAGATTCATTTATCTATTGGTTTAAGACTTGAAGTGTAAGAAATGTATGTGACTTCCGTGATACTAATTCTGCCAATCCATGAATTTAGGAGGTTTTCTATCTTCTGACGTCTTCTATTATTTTCTTCTGTGTCTTAAAACATTTTTATACAGGCCTTTTGGCTTCTTGGTTAGATTTAGTGATAGAAGTTTGTCTATTAGGACTTTGTAAATGTCATTCTTTTTCTGATTCCTTGTTCAGCTTGTTCATTTGAATAGAAAAGCTTCTGATTTTTGGTGTGTTTATCTTGTGTCCTACCATTTTTGCTTCAAGCATTTTTTAGATCTAAAAGTTTTGGGGGATATTCGGGACTATTTAAGTATATAATTATATAACTGCAAATAGGGATAACTGGAATTCTTCCTTTTCTGCTTCTTTACTGTCCTGACTGCTATGGCTAAAATCTCCATGACTACATTGAATAAGAACGGTGAGAGTGTGCATCCTAGTCTTATTCTGGATTTGACAGGAAATGGCTTCAGTTTTCCCTATTCAGTATGATGTTGCTAAAAGTTTGTTGTGTATAACCTTTATTTTGTTAAGCTTTGATCATTTTATCCTTGGTTCCCTCAGGACTGTTATTCTCAACAGAAGTTGCATATCCAAATGGTTATTATGCATCTATTGAGATGAATTTATGATTCTTAATCATGATGTGTGTTCAGTATTTTGTGTATCAATTTGCATATTCTCAACCATCCTTACATCCCTGGAGAGTTGCAAGAGGTCATCTATACATTCAATATGGTCTCCATCAAAATATCAATCACATTCTCTATAGAACTAGAAATAACAATCTCAAAATTTGTATGGAAACACTATTCCCAAACAGACAAAGCAACAAACATGAACAACAAGAAAAAAATGCTGGAGGTGTCATTTGCCTGATCTCAAGTTGGATCACAGAGCCACAGTAACCCACAGTGCATATAACAACATAGAAGTAGACATCTGAACAAATATACATTAATGAAATCAAATAGATGACCCTGATAGGAACCCACAAAGCTATAACCATCTAATTCTTTACAAAGAAACCAGAAACATATTGGGGAAAGGACAGATTCTTTATTAAGTAGTGCTTAGAGAACTGCATATACACATTACACAATTCAAAGTAGATTCCTTTCTATACAACAAAACACAAATGGATCCATGATCTTTATATCAAACCTAAAATCTTGAAACTTCTAGAGAAAATTGCAGAGGAAGCTCTTCAAGAAATTGGCATAGGCGATCACTTCCTACGTAAAGGTTCTATCCCTCAAGAAATAATAAGAAGAGTTGACATAATAGGATGATATTCAATTAAAATATCTTCTTTTTATTTTTTTTGTGTGTGATGTTCTGAAGAGCAACAGAAGCAATTAGCAGCATGAAAGGAGACCTTACAGAATATAGGGAAATCCTTATAAGCTATTTTTTCAACAGGGGATTAATATCCTTGACATATTAAGAACTTAAAACACTTAAAATTTAAAGAAAAAATAATCAATCAATAAATGGGAAAATTATAAATGCATTTAAAAGAAGAAATATAAATATTCAATAAATACATAAAAGTGTTAAATATATTTAAGTATTAGTAAAACACAAGCCTCATTGTATTCTGAATGACTGTCAGCCACCAAGAATGTAAAACATAGGCAGGAAAAAAGGAGTCCTTATAAACTTTTAGTGGGAATTTTACACCAATTCCTATAGACATCCGTATGGAGCATCCTCAAAAGACTAAACAAAAGAAAACTATTATGTGATACAACAATATCAGTCTTGGGTATAACCAAAATTTCAAAGTCAGTGCACAGTAGAGATATGTTCACATTATATATGTTGAGGGATTATTCACAACATCAGTGATAAATAATATAACAGATATCTGTGTGTGCTATTAAGCCATAAAGACAATGAAATTATACTGGTTTCCAGAAGTGAATGGAATTAGATTTCATGATGTTCAGTCAGACTCAAAAAGACAAGGGTAACTTTTTACTCATATGGGGAATCAGAGACAGAGACAGAAAAAGAACATGAGAGAGGAGTAAGACTTATTAGAAACAAGGGAGTGGATGGGGGCAAGGGGAGGAGAGGAGGAAGAAAAACAGGAGTGATAGAAATGATCAACATATGTAATTTTCATGTATGAAGTTGCTAAAATGAATTTTATGAAGTATAGGCTATAGCTAAGGTCAGGTCTCTCATTCAAAAGGATAAAAAGAATACTGATATTTATTTTCATTAAACATGTTTCTATATTTTAGGCTTTTGATGACCACTACACTATGGAAACACACTATATATTTTAGGCTTTTAAAAATCTATTCTCATTCTCATTTCACTTTACCTGCTGCATTCCTATTTATCTATGACAATAGTATTGGTAAACATAATATTGAATATTTTTGAACATTAACTATACATTCAATATAAGCTTTTCATGTATTATCATTAAAACTATAAAACACACTGAAGAACTTGGGTAAATATTTGAGTCTGAAATGAAACATGTTTTGGGTGTTTGAATGGGTTTTAGCAAAATCTTCATTCTTGTTCTAATCTTATTTCATTTCTTCAGGCTACACATCTTTTTATGAGTATTGTTGAGGCAGTACAGGTACTTGGGAAGACAAGAAGACAATAAGACCCCCAAGAGTGAAGACAACAGCCATGCATGTCCCAATCCTGCAGTATTGTATTCTGCAGCAGCACACAGAAGGGAAGCACTGAGCCTTTGGATGATGGAGGGTCCAGGCTTTGTGCCTCTGCTGACAGATGGTGTGATTCTATACAACTTACTTCAGTGACATTCAGTTTCTTTCATAAAGCAACAATGTTATTTAATTTTATTTTTGTGTGCATGTGTAAGGGCATGTGCATGCCATGGTACACACATGGGGGTCAGAGGACAAACTTTTTCCACTCCACCTTCTTTCAGACAGAGTCTCTTGGTGCAAATAAACACCAGTCTTATTGGCACACAAGCTTTAATGTATCCTGCTTTTGCCTCCCTTTGTTGTAGGCACATTAGGATCACAAGGCCATGTGCCATTTGGTATCTGGTTAGATGTGGGTGCAGAGGATAACACTCAGATAAGCAAGCTTTGCTAGCAAGTGCCTTTAACTGGGAAGGCATATTTCCAGTTCCCAAGTTTCTATTCTATTTTGATAGATATCTGATAATGCATTTTACTTATGATTCATAATTATTCTTTAATCATATTTAGTTATATGTTATCTAATATATGAACAAAATCAGGTTGTGAAACTATAATATTGGAATTTTGAGTAGGATTTGATAATATTATGTGTTAATTTGATTGAAAATAACCACACAATTTGGAACTATCAAATGCAGTGACATGAATATCCTCCACTCATCCAGATGTTCATTCAAATCTCTAATTTCATGAAGATTTATAATTTTCTACAACTATCTCCTGCCTATTTCTGTCAGATCCATTCAAACATCTTGTACAATTCTATTGTGTTCATCTGGCTTAATTACTGAGATCTCTTATTAACTCCATATTTTAAGCTTATCCTTTTAAGTTATTTCAAGATAATTATATTTTTGATGGTGATGTCAGCTTGGCCCACTTATTCAAATAGCCCATGTCTTGCTTTTTGTAATTGCCACCATGGTGAGTAGCAGTGAGTGTCTTTCACCTTATTGAAGGACGATATTTTACCATTATTGCATTGCTTGCTATAAATTTTATCCATGTGCCTCTAAGAAAATTTCACATCTTTTTCTTTCAATAACGTGGAATTAAGAATGCTAAAGTTATGAAAATTTTTTACGTTTCTAAATTTTATTTTATAAATATTTCCCTTAGTAATTTTTATCTAATGTTAAATTAATTTTTATAACCTGTAACTAAATGTTTCCTGGATGGGATATGTTAGTTTCAAGACAGGCTTCTAAATTTCCTTCAATAATGCTCCTTATAAGAGTTTAATGCTAATTTGCATAATTAGAATTCATATTCTAGCTATAAATAGTTTTGCTATATCCTCTGAAATTTTTTCTACAGTTTTTGTGTATTAAAAACTATATCACTTGCTGGACATGGTGGCACATGCTTTTAATCCCAGCACTCAGGAGGCAGAGGTAGGAGGATCACAGTGAGTTTGAGGCCAGCCTGTGACTATATAGTGAATTCCAGGTCAGCCTGGGCTAGACTGACACTGTACCTCAAAAAGCACAACAAATCAAATAAAAATAAAAGATATCACCTATAGTTACTGTTTTGTAAGAAATTTCCTGAAAAAGTTTCCAGAACTAGTGTTCATTTAGGGAAAAAAAGCCCTCTCAATGTCTTGTATATATAAGTGTCTTCAGCCATTTTTATTAAAAAACAATTTACAAATGATAACATCGAAAGAGAAGAAAGTCTAATTATGAAAACAGGATGGGTCTCGGTGGAGGGGGCATATGAGAGGGAAAGCCAGAGAAAAGTGGCAGGGAATGTGTGATCATGGCATATTGTTTGTGTGTATGGAGTTGCCAATAAACAGTTATTAAAAACAATTTAGATATATGTAATTTTCTAAAAAAAATGACCACTTCCAACATTTCAAACTTACAGATGACTATGGTATTACCTTACTTTAAAATATCTCTGTACTAATGATTACAGTCCCTTCTCACTCCCATGGACTGCTGTATGTGTACCTCCTTGCTTTTCTCATTCAACATGTGGGCTTTTGACTAACTTGTTTCATGCTATGCATCTTACTAAAGGTCATTTTCCATGAGGGCTGGGACATGTTACCACACACTCGCTGGTGTAAGTCAGCAGAAATGTCTCTCTGGCAGTGCTGGAGGCCAGGGATGCTGTGGCATCAGCAGGCTGTACTCCTCTCTGGACCTCAGGGCAGAGCTGGCTCCCAGCCTCTGTGCTCCTCTTGCTCTTGACTGTGGCTGTGCCCTGCAGTCTCTGCCTCTGGTTATGGCCTCATCCTCTCTCAGCTTCGTTGTCTCCCTCTTATCAGGATATAGCATTGCTTTCAGGGCCCACTCAGATCTTCTAAGTCATGATGTTTAACTTCTTGCTTACTTCTTGCTTAATGCCATGACATATACCAGTTTTAGGGATTAGAGCATACCATGTCATTGAAGGCTACCATTCAGGCTATATGATAGTTTCCATTTTCAGGAGACTACAACATTTTTAAAGCTAAATTTCTTAATCTATTCTGAAACTACCCTTAAGCATTCCATCTCTTAGCTTATATGCCAATTCCAGTGGGCAAATTCTGAAAATAGAATATTAACTCACCACACCCACAAATCTATTGCTTGGACTGCAGTTGGAGATGATGTTGCTAGGACCACGCCTTCTCTGCCTAATGCCACTACCTCTCTGTCAGTTGAAAGATCGTTTTCGTGCTGTATGACATAAAAGAAATTCACTTTTTCCAGTTAAATACAACTCTTGGTTACTTCTATGGGCTTCAAATTTCCTTTTCTTCTAGAGTCTGGTTTTGGTTTTTTGAAATAGGGTCTTATTCTAGCCCAGACTGACCTGGCCTGGAATTCACTAAGCAGTCAGTCTCTGGGTGGCCTTGAACTCACAGAGATCCTCCTCCCTCTGCCTCCTGAGTGCTGGGATTAAAGGTGTGTGCTACCATACCCAGCAGTACTTTAGAGGTTTTAATTATTTTCCTGTTAGTTGATAAAAGATACTATTCTACTAAAGACATTTGGAACTACTTTTTTTCCTAAAATCTATTCTTTGGTCTTAAATACAGAAAGTCAAATGCTTCATATTCTCCCTCATATTCAGTTCCTAACCAGGTTAACCATAAAATCTAAGAAAACCAGTTGAGAGAAGTGAGAAGATGAGGGGGAGGGGGATGACTTAAGCATGAAGCTAAACCAAAATGGGTTCAAAATCATAAAATCCTCACATTCATAATGTAACCAACTGAGCAAGTAGTGGGCATCATCTGTCAAGAGGGGCCGTGAATTGAAGGGGAGAGAATCTAAGCCTGTGAAAAATCGATCAGTCTGGCAACTCCTGGTCCCAGTCATCAGCTCCTTCCCTCACTGAGCTGTTAACCAAAGTGACCCATGAGGTTCCAAAAACAGGACAGGATTCTATCAAAGCTCTTGAATGCCCACCCCAGGCCAGAGGTAATATCCTGTTGCTGAAGAAACCTCAGAAAGCAATCTATCAGCATTGAGGCACCCTTGGAGGTCTAGAATGGTAACCAGTCCCCAGTTAGTAGTTAGTGCAGTGCTGTAAGGCATTGCATAAGCTGCCAGAGGAAGCTGGTTAAAGAGAGCTTGAGCAAACAGAGACCACTGACATGAAACACAGTCTGCTGCCATGAGTAGGCTGACCACAACTCCTACTAGGAGAGAACAGCGAACCAAGAAATGAGCACTTGTGCAATGGAGGCGCCAAAGCCTGGGGGAGGCAAGCATCAGCTTTTAAATTTGGCCAAGTAATCCACTCAGGGAAAGGGAGTCCTTAACTGGAACTGGGGACTAAGGGCGAAATACACTTGAAACCAAAATCTTGGGCCCCCAAAGAGAAATGCATTTTACAAGGGACTTACAAAGAGCCTACTAATAATATAATCTAGCCAATTCAGAAATGTGTATCTCAGTTAACTTATACTGATCTCACTGTCTGGAGATTCTGTTTGTATTTTTCAGAATGCAGAGAGAGAGAGAGAGAGAGAACCGTGGCTCTTCCAACCCTACCAAAGTGCCCCAGGCTGATAGCTGACATCCTGGCAAGAGATGAGCCACCCCAGACCTGCTGTGGAGGATCCTTATAGAACCATGCAGGGAGTGGTGTGATAAGCAAGAGACCCATAACCACAGTCAATCAGTCAACACAGGATAAGCCAGTGAGATAGACACCAACCATCTTCAACACAACCTAAAGCAGAAGTACAGAGGCACCTAAGACCTCAACAATAAAGCAGCCTTAATACTCACCCACCATAACTCAGGGAACTGAGCGAAAAAGGGGGCAGAAAGATTGTAAGAGCCATGGTGGAGGTGAATATCCAAAGACATGGCCCCCTCAGTAACAACACACAAAGGGGGTGGAACTGGGTTGACTCCTAGGCTATGCATAACCTCCTACCCCATGGACTGATCCAGACTGCCCATGGAGGGGGATATCCAGCTGATTGGGGACAGGGAAGACGGAAATCAGAGAAATGGAGATACTAATGCATTATGTGCTCATTCAGTGTATCTAAATATGGATAATAAAGAAAAAAAACCTTTCTTTTTTATTACTAACTTCTTGCTTGATTGTCTCCTATTCATATGCACCAAAACTTTTTTCTTCAAATTTTACCTTTATTTTTTTGTGAGTATATCCTTAAGTTATTTTCAAAGAAATCATATGTGGGAACTAAATTTATAAACTTTTTGATTGTTTTAAAATGTCTATGTGGACCTCACAATGGACTACTTCTTTACCAGTCATGGGATTCTATAATGTACCCTCAGTCATGTGAGAACTGTGCTCTTCCTGGAAATGGTGTCCTCCAATGCTGTCTCTTTCAGTGCCACATACAAAATACACAAGCCTGATTGCTGGCCCTAGAAAGATGATACTTGTATACTCTTTCTTATGGTTAGTTTTTATACCTCCTTTCCTTTATTCACATCTCACAATGAGGTTTTCCTCAGCACCTAGAGAGCCTTTTCTATTTAAAGTTTTACTGCCATGGTCCTTTGGTTGCTTACCGTATGCTATAGATGCTGGCTGAGCTTCTTAAGAGCAAGCACCATGGTCCATTCTTACTGAGTCCTACTGTAAGACCAAACGCTTTACTGGCTTATTGATGAGTAAGATGAAAGCTATTCAGATTTAACAAAATATTTAACATTGACACAGCACAAACATGTAGAATGCGTTCTCTAAGCCAGCCTTGAGAACTACAATAATAGTGGACTGTTCAGCACTGGGACATCTATATCACACTTCCCCAGGCTCAGGGTCTATTGTGGAAGAGGAGTGGAAAGACTGTAAGGGCAAAAGGAAGGGCAGGACTGCTTACAGTGCAAACTTCCAGACACTAAACAGCCTTTATATTCATGACCTCACAGTGCCTGATTATACCTACACATAATGGGAGGAAAAGATGGTGACACTGAAACAAAACAGAGACTGAGAGGGGGAAGAATAATGGGGTTTGGGTGGGAGTGGGAGGAGGAGGGCATCATAATGGTTTATGGTCTATAATTATGGAAGCTATCAATAAAAGGTTTAAAAAAATTTAAAAATGACACAGAAGGTCCCTATCTTTCTATTCAAATACTTCATCAAAATACACAGTATAAAAGCTCAGTTTGGGTTGAATTTACTTAATAGGATCAGACTGAAATTGTTGTGTATCTGTTCTCTATGCGTTTCTGTGTTGGGCATTCTATGGGAAGAAAAGAACGAAGACATGGTCCATACCTGCTACCTGTTCTGTAGTTCAGAGGCTAATGCTTTTCATGGTACAGAGGGAAGCTTTTATTAGAGTTAACCTTGAGGTAAGGGGAATTTGGATGGGTTGATTTGAGGTTGTGAATTAGGAGGCGTTTGCCTTGACTCTGGAGATCTTCTCACAACAACCAACTACAAAATCCTGAGTCGGCTAGATCTTGAGATTGTCAAAGTCATGAACTTGACTGCCTTCTACTTCTACACTGGCCAATTGATCTACATACAGCTCCATATGTTGCTATTGGTCTCTCATTGTCTTAAATAAGATCTTCCTTAGTTAGTATGTTTTAATTATGCTACATGTAACTCTGTTCATATTCTTTTTAAGTTCTTTTGAAGTATGTTGTTTGTCTTTCCAAGGCTATTTTCAAAGCAACGAAGCTCTCCTATTCACACTTCTGTCTGAGAATAGGTTCACAAAGCCATAGAGTCATAACCTCAGAAGGAATTTTCCTTCTTTATAAAAGTCTGCCTGTGCCCTTTCCAAGCATAACGAGCAAATAAAGTCCTAGATATAAGTTGTTTTAAGAAAGCTTAAAAGCATTTTCTTGGCTAATGTTCAAGGTTCTCTTTAAACATTTCATCGTAAAAACTCCTGACTGCTTTTCTTTGTGGGACTGAAATGTCATGTTGGGAAAAATATGTATTTTCATATAAAATAAAGAAAAAAATGAGCACACAGTGAAAATTTTTTTGTCCCAAGAAGCTTGAATTATGAGCTCCCAGTTCACACTTGAAGTTTCTCTCTCTCTCTCTCTCTCTCTCTCTCTCTCTTTCTCTCTCTCTCTCTCTTTTGACAAAGAACACAGGACCAAGCTATATAAAAGTACATTATGGGAAATATGGCTATTTTAAAACTTAAAATTTAACAGCTTTTTGGCGGGTAATAGATTAATTTTTATTTTATTCTATATTTTAAATACCTTTGTTATGAATAATTATATACATTTTATGTGTAAATCTTGTGAATGTGTCCCCATTTTCCTCCTCTCTGTCCGCTACCCACTGGTGTACTTCCTCGGTGCACAAACTGGATCTGTCCATAGGATAGGGGGTTATAAACTGCACCAGAGTTAGCCAATTTTTCTTTCTATATATTTTTTTCCTCCTTGTGTATTGTTTCTGACGAGGGCAATGTCTCTGGATATTCTCCTCCAACATGGCTCTTGCATTCTTTCCGCCCCCTCTTCCACTCAGTTCCCTGAGTCATAGTGGGTGAGTTTTGAGTCTGATTTATTGTTGAGATCTTAAGTATCTCTGGATCTTTGCCCTGGGTTGTATTGGGTATTGTTAATGACTGTCTCCATTGGCCTTTCATGGGTTGACTTGACAGCTTTTACTTTAGAACATTTGAGAAAACAGAATTATCTGAGTGTATCCTATTATTTTTACCCTTAGTAGGACTTGATAATTAAAAAAAAAAACTCATAATGCAAACTAAAATAAACAGCAATATTTATTTTAAATGTTTAGTGACTAATCACATTTGAGCACTAGTATTTCATTCATTTTTGTTATTTTCACATGACATTTAGCATCCTTACAGAAAATGAATGAGATGGAGAAAACCTAAATTTAAGCTGTTTTTCCTTATGTGTCTGTCTGGCAAAGGGCTTGTCAAAAAGAATGAAATTAATTCCACAAATTCATGTTGCCTGAGGATGTGAAACCATTCTCATTCTTGTCCTCATTAGATAGAAAACAGGAAAGGATAGGTTGATCTGAGAATGAAGACAGGCTTACATATAACCCAACATATTTCCAGCAACCTCAAGGAAATCATGCTCAGAATACACAAGAAATATGTTTGTGCATGCAAGTGAGATTTAATTTTAACCATTTCATAGTTATCTAAGTTTAATCTAAAACCTCTTTAATAAATACGATTACTAACTTGGAATGTTTCTGGCATCTTTCATTCATTCCTCTGTACAGATTTATTATTTTGTTATTTCCAACCCCTTCAATCCCATCCTTAGTAGCCTAAATTTCAGTGCAATGGGGATTTGTGCATTATTTATATTTTATAAGTTATTTTTATTTACATAATTTAATTTGATCCCTTCTAGGGAAACAATGTGACTTTATTCAATAAGCAAGAAAAATACAAGCAGGGGTTGGGAAGATGGTTTGGTGGTTAAAGGTGCTTGCTTGCAATGCCTTCTATTTCAATTCCTAAGCCACCAATATAAACTGAAAGCCAAAAGAGGCACAGACATCTTGTGTTCATTTGCAGTAACAAGAAGCCCTGACATGACATTAAAAAATAAACAAATAAATTATTAAGCAAATCAATAAAGTCACTTAACAATGAAATGAATATCCAAATACACACTGATAGGATTCATTTGAATCTTTCACAACTTTAGTGTGCAAAAAATATAAGAAAAAGAGGAGATAATAAACTTCTCAGCTAGAGAAGCAACTATGATGTATTTCTTGAAGGAAACCCATAATTTACTTTATGCTTTCAATTCTAATAAAAACAGCACTTATTTATTATTATTTATGTGGCACTATTCTCTGCCTAGAGTCGTCATTATTTCTTAACTTTTACAAAGATCTCTGCAATAGAATTATTATTATTTCCATTTAGCAGATAAGAATAATTAGCTACTACAAGTTAGATAACTTGCCCAAGGTGTTAAACTGGTTGAGCTTGAACTCATGCTAGTGAGACACAAAATGAAGCTGGTTCTCACACCATCCTGATTCTCATCTCTCAGGTACTGTATGTGAGTAATGGGAGCTCTCTCACAGGGAAGAAACTCCATTTACAGGGATTATTATTGCTGGGGAATCCATCTTTCCACAATGATGAGGCAGTTTACTCTTGCTGAGAGTTCTTAGCTGTACAACTACCTCATGCTTTGTATATAAATTAAATATACCATACACATCTCCATTAAAAATAGAATTTAGTGCTCAGAGATTGCTATAATTTTATTCAGCTGGAACCCTACCAAAATTTTAAAAATGTCTTTATTATGAATAAGTATATACACTGAATGAGCAAATCTTGTGAATATGTTCGCGTTTCCCTCCTCTCTGTCCCTTACCCACTGGGATCCCTCCTCAGTGGACATACTGGATCTGTCCATAGGGTAGGGGGCTATGAACTACACCAGAGGGAGACAGTTTTTATTTTTTTCTTTCCCTTTTGTGTATTGTTATTGAGGGGGCAATAACTCTGGATATTCTCCTCCACCATGGCTCTTATATTCTTTCCACCCCCTCTTCCACTCAGTTCCCTGAGTCATGGTGGGTGAGTTTTATTGTTGAGATCTTAAGTATATCTGGATCTTTTCCCTAGATTGTGTTGGGTATTGTAGGTATCCGTGCCCATTCACCTTTCATAGGTTATCAGACTTGCTGTGGTGATAGGCCTGCTGATTGTCTCATCACTTTCTTTTAGGTTTCATTTTGGCCCTGTGTGAAGGCTAGGTATGGTTTGTCTCTTGCCAGGGTGTCAGCCTTCATCCAATGACTTGTTGATGAAATTGAGTTGTCCCTGGCTCTCTCAATGCCTTCTGAAAAATACAAACAGAATCTCCATTGGAGAGTGAGATCAATAGAGGTTAAATGAGACAACATTGCTATTTTGTCTATCTCCTAATGGGTGTAGCCTCTCTGTAGCTCTCTGGTAGTGGGAATTTCCCCTAGGAGCCTGAGTTCTTGATCCCATAGTAGTTTGCCATAGATCCCAGTTCCTATTAAGGGTTCCTTGTCACTAAGTGGATCTCTTATCCAATCAGTAAGTCATTGATTACCTTCCTCGGTTTAGTGCCACTAACGCACAGATGGCACTTCTTGATTTGCTGATCTCTTCCATATAGCAGTGTGTTTAGCATTCTTGTGACAAATGTCTATATTGTGTATCAGTGGTCTCTGCTTTCTACAAATATCCTTGACCAATTTCCCCTGGCAGCTCATGCAACACCTTCCAGTGCTACATGTGCTACCATCTGGGAGATGGTTACCATTCTGGATCTAGCAGGATCGTTTGGTGTTGTTTGATCACACTTTGTGATTTATTCAAAAATATGGTCATACTTTAGGCCAGGGACAGGTATTCAAGAGCTTTGACAGAAGTCTGTCACCTTTTGGGTACCTCATGGGTCTCTTTGATCAATAGCTCAGTGTGGAAAGAAACCAATAAGTGGGACACAGAGATGCAGGACTGAGCAATTATTCTTGACATTAGAACAATACGCTATTAAACAATGAATGGCTCATTCAAGAAATTAAATTAATTGGAAATTGAAAATTTTCTTGAACTAAATGATAATGAAAATACATCATACCACAAACCATGGGACACAATGAAGGCAGTCGTAAGGGGAAACATTCAAAGCACTGAATGCCTTCATAACAAAGACAAAGAGATCTCAAATTAATAACCTAACTAACCAGCTAAAGGCATTGGAAAAATTAGAACAATCTAACTCTTGGGGCTCAAGATGAAAAGAAATAATTAAGATCAGAGTAGAGATCAATGAATTAGAAGCTAAGAAAATGAATTTTTAAATCTATGAAACAAAGATCTAGTTCTTTGAAAAATAAACAAGATTAACAAACCCCTGGTCAATCTAACCAAATGGAAAAAAAAGATATCCCAAATCAACAAAATCAGAAATGAAAAGGGAGGGATCACAATGGACACCAGTGAAATTGTAAGAATCATCATACATATTTCTGAAACCTCTATTCTACAAGTTTGGAGAATCTGGAAGAAATGGATGAATTCTTGGACACCTACCAAAACTCAACTCACAGTAGATAAATCTCCTAAATAAACCTATTATATTGATAGAAATCAATAATGTAATCAAAAACATCTCCAGAAGGAAAAGTCAAGGTCCTGATGGAATCTCAGCTGAATTCGAACAAACCTTTATCACAGAACTCAAACCACTCTTTCTGAAGCGTTTTAGCATAATCAGAGAACAGGGAATGCTTCCAAATCCTTCTACATAGCTTGCATCATTCTAATACCAAAACCAAAGATAAGTCCAGGAAGGAAAATTATAGACCTATATACCTGATGAACCTAGATGCAAAAATTCTGAATAAAATCCTTGCAAACAAAATTCAACTGTTGGGAGTTGCGGACCCCTGGCCCTCTGCAGTTAGTCCAAGTCTCGCCAGCCAGCAGGAGAAAGGGCTCAATCGGGAGAGGTGAGGTGATGGTCGGACAGACACATGCGACCAGGAGAAATGTCAGGCAAATCTCACTTTATTGAGCATCCAAAGCCCTTTTTATAACCACAGGCTGCATTGTCCCACCTATTCCTCTTAAGCAATAGGATTTAAACTTTTTGGCAGGAGCCAATCAGCAGAATACAGCAGACCAGAGTACGCCTCCTTAGGACACATTGTTTTTCAGCCAATCAGTAGGGTAGTTGGTTACATCGCCAGTAAAGCGAAACTTAACAAGCAGGAACAAAGCTTATCAGCTACATGGAATTCAGCAAGCAGGAACAAAGCTTATCAGCTACTCCATGTTCTAAAACTTAGCTTAAAGTTGCTCAGTTAGGCTGGGGTCCAACATTCAACAACATATTAAAAGTATTATCCACCTTGACCAGGTTGGCTTCATCCCAGGTATGCAGGGTTGTTTCAACACATGGAAATCCATCAACATAATCCACCATATTAATATACTTAACCACAAAAAACACATGGTCATCTCAATTGATCCAGAGAAAGCTTTTGACAAAGTCCAACACCACTTCATGATCAAAACACTTGAAATCTTGAAATAGAGGGCCTATAAGGCAACATAATTAAGGCCATATATAAAACTCCTAAAGCCCAAATAATACTCAATGGGGAAAGACTCAAGGAGTTCCCACTAAATTTAAAAGCAAGTCAGGGATGCCCTCTCTCACCACTGCTCTTCAACATAGTCCTTGAATTTTTAGCCAATAAAACAGGAGAAAGACATAAAAGGGATACAAATTGGAAAGGTGGAAGAGAAACTATCCTTTTTCGCAGATGACATGATCCTATACATAACAGACCTGAAGACTAATATCAATAAACTCTTGAAAGTGCTAAATTCCTTCAGCAAAGTGTCAGGATATAAAATTAACACACAAAAATCAGTAGCCTTCCTGTATGAAAATGACATGCATACAGAAAAAGCAATCAGCAAAACAGCCCAATTTTCAATAGCCACAAATAAAACCAAAAATTTTTCAATTCAGGTTTTTATTCTATTTTAAGATTCAGGTGTAACAGCTGCAACGATGTTAGAATCACTGTAAAATGTTGGAGAAGCAGATTATAATCATGGTATATCGTCTATGTTCATGGAAGTTGTCAATAAATTTTTTTTCTAAAGTTGGGATGTTTTAATTCCCTTATATAGACAACACTATTCTCAGCCTTATCCAATATGCTGGTCCGAATTATTCATGCAACTACTAATTTCAAAAAAAAATCTTTTAGTTACTGCAGAGACAAATTGGTCAAAGTCTGAGATCCAGTGACTGTTAAGTGCCAAACCCTAAACAAAACGTCTGAATCATCCCTCCCAAGGCTCAGGGAACATAGAAGATGGAGCAGAAATAATGTAAGAGTTGGAGAATGGGGAGGAGTGCTGTGACACACTGTTTTCTGGACACGACATGGATCTTGCACTCTTGAACTCACAGCAGCTGTGATAGTCTGTGAGACACAAGATTGGGTCAGTCAGCATTCCATCACAGATGGGGGAGGGGCTCATGAGGCTGCAAGCCTCATTGAAGAGCTGTTAGAGGTTCCTAGTAGCAAGAAGAGGTAGGATAATTTTCTTCAGTGCCATAGATACTGGTAAATTGACAAGGCTCCACTAAATAACCCTATCCTGTGCTCATTCAAGCAACCTTAATTAATCTCAGTGAGTCACAAACAGATGTGAAAGTAGGAAGGGTATTCCTTGGGAGGAAAAACACTTTATCACTTCAGCAGGAGTGGTAGAGAGATTAAAGTGAGCAATGGTGGTGAATATGATCAAAATAGATTATAGACATATATGAAATATATTTTAAAATTCTAAGCATTTCCAAAGAGCATCACCCCCATCAGCTTATTCTTATCCTAGTACCAAGGTATCCACTTGGAAGTCTTGGCTAAAAGTTGAGATCACTGTAATATACTAAGGTTCTTGGGGGGCTGTATGTGTACATACCTGAGCATGTACACATATACACAACTCTATAACTTCATATACTTAATAATTAATAAATAAAATGGAAAATGTGAGAAGTCATATTTTAGAAACTCAAGAATAAGAAAAGGGTAAAGCATGAATAAGAATAGAAAAATAAAAATACTATATTTATGGTAAAATTACTTTGTAAAATATTTTCTATCATTGTAGGTAATTTATTTCAGCAAAATAAAAGTTAAAAAAACAAACTTTTTTGACAGTTGGAGAGATTGCTCAATAGTTAAAGTGCTTGCCTGTACCCACATAAAGCTAGATGCACAAAACAGCACATGCATCTGGAGTTTGTTTGCAGTAGCTGGAGGTGCTGGTGTGCCCATTCTCTCTGTCTGTCTCTCTTCTCTTTATCTCTTTCTGCTTGCAAACAGATAAAAAAAGTATTTGAAAATACTTTTTAGTCCATTTGTACCTATATCTCGCTGGACATTTTTCCCACTGAGTGCTTTCTCATATAAAGGATTGAATGGTTTCTCTTCCTCCTATAGTCATAAATTAAATCTACTAGATGTTTATTTTGCTTTTGGTAATATATAGCCTTTGAAACAGCCAAAATATATGTATAACATATCATAGATCAAATTCATGTACACTTTACATGTTGTGCATGTAAATGTGTGTGCAGTATGTATACATGCTTATGTACAAGTGTGAGCACATGTGTGTGTGTGTCAATTTGCAAGTTGAGATCAGTGGTTGACATCAGGTGTTTTCTCAATTCCTCCCCACTTTATTGAGGCAGAATCTCTATTTTGAACCCAGAACTTGCCTATGCAGTTAGTCTAGCTAGCCATAATGCCCTGGGTTTCCCCTATGTCAGAGTGTTGGGATTTCAGAGTGGCCATGAGTGCTCAGGATCTGATCTCCAGTCCTCACACTTCCATGACAAGCCCTTCATCCACTGAGCCATTGAACCAGCCCTGTGACTGTTTTAATCCACAGGAGACAAAAATGAATCACTGAATAATTTCAATCTAGCTATGAAAAAATCTGTACTATCTTTTAAAATTAATGCATTCATCCCTAAGTCATTTCATTAGGACATACTGGTTCTGGGAACAATGTTAAGTCCTGGAGTAACAATGGATAAGTGTACCCATTCACAAAGTATTACAAAAGTGACCAAATTAATTGTAAAACACTAGTAGGCAAGTAGAATGAGGCCATGTCTCAATTTACAATGTCATTCCCCATATAAGTGAAGCTGTGTTTTTGTTGTGTGTTGTTTGTGGGTGGAATTTTTGTTTTCAATGATGTACTTAATTCAAAGGGAATTCTCACTGATGAAGTCAGTTATGACAGTGCAGAGTCAAACTGGAGGTTTGTCTCATAGGCCCAGACAGAGGCACCTGGTCGTGTTTGGTTAGACGTGTGTGTATGTGTGTGCACACAAGTTTGTGTATCCATGTGAAGGTCAGAGGCAGAGGCTAAGTGTCTCCCTTTATTGCTGTCCACCTCATTTATGTAGACAACTTTTCTCACTGAGCTAGAGGTCACCAGCTGGACAGCCTAGCTAGCTAGCTTACCAGAGGAACCCACCTGTCTCTGATGCCCAAATGTAAGTATTGCAGGTGTGCTTCACCCAGCTTGGCATTTTCAAGGGTACTGATGATCTGAACTCTGGCCCATATGCTTGTATGACAAGACCTTAACTGGTGGAACAATCTCTGAAGCTCCAAATGTTATTAATTTTAACAGTAGAATATCCATGAAATTTCACCCCATTACACACTTAAGAAATATAATTGAATAAAGTTTATGAGTATTGATTATGCAACAGTTTGTATAAATGTCCAATAAATAACGTGCCTAGGGAGATTTAGCATATTTCATTATGAATTGTAATTGTACAATTAGATAGATTTGACATTGTATTGTCTGAGGAAAGAGAAGTTCTTTTATTAGGAGAGGCAAGTATGTGCCTCTGAAAGTAAGACTAAGGTTATTAATATTCCTTGTCAAATAAATGTTTGAAATTAGAACAAGGCAAGTAATAAATATAGAAATTCCGCATAGATAGATGTCAAAATAATTTAAAAAGCAAAAAGAGAACAGTGAAAAAAATAAGGCTCTTTGCTCAGACTCCAAAAACATTGATTTCACTCTCTTGCAACTCACCCAGGCCTATCTACTGTGAACAAACAAAAAATTAACTTAAGCAGCTTGTCATAGTCAGCCACAAGCCGCTGGGATGAATCTCCAAACCAGGCACAATTTGGGGGAGGAAAGTATTTATTGAAATAGCAGATCCAGGGGAAGTTAAGGAAAGGCTGGCCCCCTTACACAGATCCAAGCGGAGAGAGAGAGGCCCAGCACCTCCAGAAGCAAGGAAGCATTCTTTAACACTGTAACTCACAAATAGCAGCACTGCCAGGCTTGGGTTGGCTGATCTTTTGCATATATATCCCTAGTATTTTGCATTCAATTTAGAAATACCTCAGGGCCAGACCCCAGGAGGCCAGGTATTTTCTTCATCCAGAAGGCTGAAAACAATTCACATTTATAATAAACACAATTATAATGAATTCTATTGGGGGACATCTATTCAAAACTACCACACAGCTCTTTAATATACACATCAATAATAAAAAAAAAAACTCATGAATTGTTACAGAATGCTGGATGTATGTGGTGCATATATGGTGCTTATTTTACTTTTCTTTCCACATTATTTTACTGATTTTATAATAAAAATAGAAATAAGGAACTCTATACAAAGATAACAGTCATTGGAAATTTCCTTGTAGCTACAAGTGGTGAAAATACAGACTTATAAATAGGTTATATTTCTATCCATGGTAATTGCTTGTCAGTGAATCACAAATTGTTTTCTACTCCATGTTGTGTAGAAAGTAAAAATATTTCTACAACACACTGAGGGTGTATTGGAATGGATTCGATGAATCTTTTTCAGACCTGGAAAATGTTTTCTTTAGACAGTGCTTTCTAAAAGAAAATAAAGTAAATGCATTAGAGAAGATGCTGAGCATCAAGTTTAAGGAACAGATTGTTTGAACACAACCTACAAGTGGAAACTTGAACTTTAGCTCTTAGTGGAGCATTGTCTATTCAATTTCCTTTATTTTAAAATTCCCCACATTTAGAGTTGACAGTTTCCATGCAGGTTTGACAAACAAGCAATTGACTGAAGGATTTTGACTTCAGATCTTAATTGAAAGATCTTACATTCTTACGTTTATTCCAGTACTGACCAAGAAAGCTATTTTGTTTAAGATTTTGCCTTTTCAACCTTTAAAAAAGCCTAATAATTATTTTTCTGT
>PVHP010025657.1:0-25343 GCA_004024765.1 Zapus hudsonius | reverse complement strand
AGGAGGGTGTGCCAAACACTGGCAAGGGGAAGCTGGCTATAATACCCATAAGCCACCCCCAACTACACATCTCCAACAAGGTTCTAATTTCCAGATTGCTATCAGCTGGGGACCAAGCATTCAGAACACAAGTTTATGGAGGATACCTGAATCAAACCACCACAGAAGAAAAACAATGCATCTCAAAAATAGTAATATGAAGCCAGATGAGGCACACACCTGAACCCTCAGAAGGTTGAGGCAGAAGGATCACTGAGGTCAAGGCCAGCCCGGGCTATACAGTGAGATTCTGCCTCCAAATACACGACAAGCCAGGACATGGCATAATTTGGCACTACATAAGTGGGTCGAATCTGAGTCTGTAAGGAGGCTGTTCTTTATAGTCTTTTTTCTTTTATTTTTCAAATATTACAAGAGCATATTTTAAAAGTAAATGTGCTTATTAATTTGTTTGAACTGAGGCAGAACTAGAAGGATCTTTATGAAAGAAATAATTTACATTGTACCTGTAATAAAACAGTAGTGAATGTGACTTCGTTACAGCCACAAGTAGTTAACTAGAACAAATAAAATAATTTCCAAGGGTTTTTTCTCACCTTGTGTTTGGAATGTTGAGTACTTTTGAAGGTATTTGGGATTTGCAGAATGAAAATCTGCAAATAAGAAAGCCAAATGGTTCTTGAAATTACTCAGGCCCTGCCTGACTGGGGTGATTCATGATGACTCACAGTTCAGCCAGATGACAAGTCAGGGGTCCTCTTCACCCCTGGAACTTAACAGAGAAAATTAAATACATTTAGAAAGAAGCTGTATTATGCATTAAGATAACTGTCTGTTCAGTTTTATATCTATTTATTTTTGAGAGATTCTCAAATGTAGCCCAGATTGGACTAGAAGTTGCTAATGTAGCCAGGGATGACCTTGCACTCTACCTCCACCCTTCGTGCTGGAGCTTAGGCATGTACCACTATGCCCATTTAATGTGGTGCTGCAGATCAAACCTAGGGCTCTGTGCTTAGCAGGCACACACTAACCCAACTGAAGTACCCCCTTTTCCATCTTGTTTCCCAAAGTGAATAGGGCTGGTGACCCATGCCTTGACTGTCAGCACCTGGGGGGCCAGGCTGGGGCTGCAGTGAGTTCCTGACTGCAGGTCATTCTGGGCTAGAGTAAGACTGTACCTTGGGGGGAAAACTTGTGTTAAAAAGAAACAAAAGTGATAGGTCTTGGTCTCTTGAAAGTGATTTTCTACTATATGCCTGTTTCACGGTTAATGTGCATTATGAGGAGCTATGTTGTGGAATAGTTATTTAAATCCGCTAACGTTTTGATTCGCATTCAGAATTTTGTGAAATTTGTTGTCTCTAAAATGTTAGGCATCAGTCTGTATGTTAGTAAAATGTGCTGTTCATGGTTATATCCATGGGAGATACTGACTTACTGTCTCTTGTATATTAAGTGACACTGTCCTGGTAACCATGAAGGGTCATTTCTTCTAGTTTTGCTATAAACTCGCTTATTTTTAAAGAAAACTGCTGGATTCAAATCTGTGTAACTTACCTTCATGGAGGGATTTTACTTGGGTTTATGGTCTTTGCCTTTGGACCCAAAAAGAAACAAGTCATGTAAGTGGTAGAAGATGCACTCCTAGTTGTATCTTGAAGGAAGTTGTCTTGGTCTTGGAGCCCTGCTGCTACAAGGAGGTTACTGATCAGTGGCTGGAAGAGGCGCTGCCACCGTGTGCTCACCAACACCTGGCTTCTTGAAATGTTCTCCCAGACAGGAAATCACATCACATTGTCTAAAACCACCATGTAGTGAGGACATTTGCATTTCTGTAATGGATATTTTTGAGCATTAGTGTTTTTTAAGGGAATGGTGTCTAGTATCACTTAATGTAGATATGGTAAGTGAATATGCGGCCATTTTCTGATGTCAAACATGTAGTGAGTTGTTGCTGTAGGTCCTCTATCAAACCGGAGTCCAGACATAAAAGCAAAGGGACTCTAGCTCAGTCGTTTGCTTAGCAACCATCTTGTTGTCTACTGTTTTGCTACTGAATGCACGTAGTCATGCCTCAGAAGTGGATCTGCAGCCAGCTGGACTCCACCAGACAGTACTTCATTCACTTCGTTTCCAGACTTGACCGGCAAAGACATCAGCTCCTTGTGTGTAATCATGAGGAGATGTATTTGTAAACTGTAACTCGTAGCTCATTGATCTCAGAAGCCTCAGCACTGGGGACGCTGCCTTCTAGTTCTGGAAGGTGAGGTTCTTAGAACTGCTTCACTTGAACTTTTTTCCCTTTTACCAACCCTTGCAAGTATATGATTTCAAAAACATGGCTTCTGAAATTCTAGAAAAGAGCAAATTGCTCTTAATAAAACAGTAGCAGAAGTTCTAAAAAGAATTATAGAAAATCTTACAAGAATCTTCAGGGTTTGATTTACATTCAGACTTTGATTATCATTCTTGTTCTCCTGATTATTTTCTCTCTCAGAAAACAGCAGTTTTGTTGGCATGTGAAACTCCGGTTTCCTCAGAGTCAAGCTGAATACACAGAAAAAAGGTTGGTGTCACCACTGTCCTTTAAGAATGCTCGCGTTGATTTTGAGACTCTGTAATTAAACAGTCTAGTGGTTGAATGGAAAGCTCAAGTTGTGACCTAGTCACGCTGCACAGTGCTAAACAGCACAGAAGGTAAATGTGCTGTAGCTATCACCTTGTGTGCACCTCAGACGGAACGTGAATAAGAAACCAGTGAAGGAAAAGTCCATAGAATGGAATTTTACTTGTAAATATGAAAGAAGAACTATTTAGCATACATTTCAGGAATACCTACAAATGTGGTCAAACTGGAAGAAAAATGATTAACACAGAAATCATTGCAGGTATTATTTGAGCAAGAAGAAGAATGATATCTAAATAAAAGAGGGCTGAACGTTTTCTGTTTTTTTAGGCTAAGTGATTATACAGGAAATGCAAAACAACCCAGAGTTTTTATATGCAGAGCTTCTACTATGAACATTATAGTATATACCTCAGAAGACATTGTTTTAGATGTGTGCATATATGTAGCAGAATTGGAATTAATTACATGAAGTTGCCCAATTTTTCCCTATTGGGAACTTTTTCTAGTAGCATTTAAGATGTTAATGATTACATGCTATTTGATTGCTTGCGTTAGGAATATTTTTAAGCTCATATCTAAGTAGCATGTTTAACCTCTGTTGCATTATGCATTGTCTTTTTCTGTGATTGTCACACAGGTTTTGGTGCAGAACTTGATGTTGTGTAGTCCACTAAAGACATGATAGGGCTGACTTCTTAGGACGGAGAACGGTGCTGGACTAAGGTCACAGGAGTTAAATGCTTAGGAAAAGTCATTATTTCAAAAGGGGCTTGATTTTGTTGTATAACTATAAATACAGCAAATTTGAAAACGTTAAAATACTTTATTTGCAGAGAAATTATAGTCAAGTTCCCCTAGTCTCATGATTACCAGCAAATGAACTAGAATACTTCATTGAAATTGTAATCTGAAAGCTTTTGCCAGATGTTTTTTTGTATGTGTGAATTTCAAGTATGTTTCATTGACATTTTTATAGTTGAGCATAAGTTGTGTTAAAAGGCTTTATTATTTATTTATTTATTTATTTATTTATTTTTGGTTTTTTTCAAGGTAGGGTCTCACTGTAGTCCAGGCTGACCTGGAGTTCACTTTGTAGTCACAGGGTGGCCTTGAACTCATGGCACTCCTCCTACCTCTGCCTTCTGAGTGCTGGGATTAAAGATATGCACCACCACGCCCAGCCAGGCTTCATATTTTAATACTTGATTGACAAGAGGCTTTTCAAAATGTTGTTTAATTGCCAAGAAGTCAAATTTTTATGTTTCTTACATAATTTTTGCTGGAAAGGATATTATATATTATATTTGCCAAGAGTAAAGTAAAAGGTTTTTTGTTCGGTTTTCCTTAGATTTTAATATTTTAACTTAATTCTAAGTTAATATCTCTGGTAGCAAACTATAATAATTTACCTGTTTTGTTTTTCTTTGTTGGAAAGAGTACCGGATGATAAAACTATTAATGAAATTCTAAATCCTTACATTGACCCTGAAAAGTCTGACCCTGTTATTCGTCAAAGGTATGCTTCAAAACTCTTGTAACTTTCAGAATTAAAAATTTTTAGGTGTGTGCTTATTATAGAAAGCCATAGCTATGTTAGAATGTGAGGTGTTAGTGCCGTTTAATATAAGTCCCGGTTCTTGGTGTTTCTCAAGGTCAGGCTGTATAAAGTAAAAGCAGTTGCTAACACTACTGTGTTACATTCTTCAAAGCAAGTACTTTCCATGCCCATTTCCCAGGCTAATAAGGAAGGAACCTGAGATTCCATCCCTGGCAGTCTAGAATCCAAGTCTGCATTCAACCCTTAAGCTAATCTTCCTTCCAAGGTGAACCAGAATTTCTGAGAATTAAAACTTTTAACTTAAAGACAAGAAATTGTTTTAACTACATCTTCGTAGAGCCAAACAAGGGACATTTTGTCCCCTGTCCAGAAAAACAGCATTGACAAAAGTATTTCCCGTGACTTCGTGGAAAGATTAAGTCATGGATATCTGAGCTGAAATAGCTGCCTCTGTCTCTTTCACCTGTGTGATCAGGAGCAAATTACCTAATTTCCATGCTTTAATTTTGCCATTGGCAAGATGAGATTCATACCTGCTAGGTAGGGCTGTTATGAGGCATAAATGAGATAGCAGACATGAACCTTTGAGGGCCTAGCATGTAGGCAGCCTCAAAAAGGAAACAGTGCAGCGAGTTAGCAGTGCTCCTGGACAGGAACCAGCTGACTTATTGCCACCAGGTGGTATATTTTGGGGGACATGAACCCTTGGTTTGGTTCCAGAGTAACCTTGGTGTTTAACATTTAGACTTGGTGGGTTCTAAAATGTCTGATCAGATCTAGTTCCAGTTTAATTTTATTTTTCTGCAGTGAAAAAAGGCTGTGCCCAGACTGATGCAAACGCAGGTCACATAGCAAGCAGTGTCTTTGGGACTACTCTGATAGTTGAGGGTTTGCCTTGTAATGGATAATGTAGTTATCACTAGTCATCCACTTGGCATTAACGCAAACCACCTGTCACTAAGTTGAATTCTTAGCTAGCTGATTAATTTGCTGATACAAGTATTTTTTTAACATATGAGCTGTTGAAACAAGCACAAAGCAGGTGTTTCTTAATTTTTGATATCTAATTAGGGGTTGGGGAGATAGTTCACTTGCTACTCAAGTGTGAGGACCTGAGTTCAGCCCACCTGTAGTTCTAGTGCTCTGGATGCAGAGCTGTGTTCCCTGAGCAAGCTGGCTAGCTAGATTATCAGAGTCGGCAGGCTCTGGGTTCAGGTAAGAGATCCTGTCTCAATAAAGTGGAGTGTGATAGGAGCAAGCACCCAACATCAACCTCTGCTCTCCACCTGCACACGCATGCACACCATACCTAATTAGCCAAAGAGAAGAAAGGTTACTTTTTTTTTTTTTTTTTTCAGATCCTGGGTTAAAAAATATCTTTGCCCTTTTTTTTTCTATGCTTGAATAGATGAATTTAAAATACTAGCTTTTCATAAATTCTTGGTTTTTATATTATGACATTTATTAAAATTAATTTTGACTCCTTCAATTTGATGGGTTTTTTAATTTTTATTTCAGGTTGAAAGCCTATATTCACTCACAGACTGGGGTCCAAATTTTAATGAAAGTCGAACACATGCAACAAAATTTAGTAAGGTAAAATCATTTCCTTTTCATTTCTTAACTAGTTTCCCAATTTTTTAATAAAGTAGTTTGACTATGGTAAATAGCTAGTTACTATGTTAATTATCTCACTGTCAACAATATTTAGACTTACAAAAATAACCTAATTATAATATTAAAATAATCATATTTATCATAATATGAATTTAGTTGAAAATCATCCATTAGAATATTTCAAAATATCCTAGGATGCAACTGAAAGATGCCTAAAATACATTTTAATTTACTTTAAGAACTAATCTATATGACTGAGTTCCAATGTGTAAGTTTATACCTTCGGAACTTCAAAGCTTATACTGCCAGCTGACCATTGCATATGTGTCATGAAAAACTCCTGCAGAGAAATGGGAACCATGTGAGCCGAGAAGGTTCTTAATATCCCTGGGCTTTATTCTTTCATTAATGACAACTTCCAGAAATCCTGACAGCCCTACATTTACTTTAAAGTGCCACTTGCATGTCTGTGGACTGAGTTGCAGGGTGCTGGTCTTTAAAGACCTGTGGTGCTTTTTAATTTAAAAAATTTATTTATTGATTTTCCTTTTGTTTTTGTTGGGATAGTTGGCTGAGTGTTTTTTAGGCAGGATCTTGTTCCAAGCTGCCCTTGAACTCAGTGATCCTCCTACCTCAGCTTCCTGAAAGCTGGGATTAAAGTTGTGAGCCCGGTTTTCCATTATTTATACTTTATCTTAGCCAAAAGACTGAGATGTGGTGGTTTTCCATGTAATTAAGAGAACCACTAAATACAGTTTTAAGCTATACCTGCTCATTTTGTCCGTGATTGGATTACTTGATAGCTTAGAGGTTGAAGGTCCACACTGTGAAAGCAAGGCTGTGTGAATCCAGCTCTGCCAGCTTCGCATTATGTAAATCACATAAGTAAATTACATAGTTTTACTAGTCTTCTTTTCCTTGCTTCTAAAATTAGCACACTGATAACTGTGAGATTGCCGTGAAATAACTTGCTCGTGGCAAATGCATGGAGTGGTTTTGGGTTTTAGAGAAAGTCTCCCTATGAAGCCCAGGCTGACTTTGAACTCCTGCCCTCTTTCCTAGATTCCTGAGTGCTGAGATTATAAGCATGTGCCACCATGCCCAGCTTAATGCATGTTTTGTTACTGGGATTGTTACTGTTATTACTACAACAACTGATAAATGTATTCTTATAAAAGTTCTGCAAGTAAGACTACAAGACGTTTATAACAAGCAAGGGTCTTAAACACCTGATCCCTTTTTTTTCCTACCAATGTATCTCAGCTTTGTATCGTTGATCCTGGCTCAGTGATGAAAACTCAAGTTCTCTGTCATCTAATCCTTTCCTACTATGCTGGTCTTAGTTAATAACTGGACTTCTTAGTTGAGAAGTCATTCAGCTCATCTGCACACAGTTCACATGTTCGTTCCCTTCTTCTCGTTTGAGTTCTCAAATACAGATAGTTATCCTGAGGTGAGACATGTATGTCAGCCAAGGTCAACAGTGCAGAAAGTGGAGATCAAACTGTGTGTTACTCACGAAGACCACTGAGGAAAAAGTCTTAGTAAAATCCTAAATAAACTCCCTACAATTCGTGTTCAGATAGAGTGATTTGCATCACTCCCTTGAAATCTTCCTCTGGTAAATCACTAATTCTCCTTCTATTATCCATATTTCTTCCAAACTGAGCTCCTTTCTTACCATGCATCCTATGTCACCTAGTCAGTTTCATGGGAACGTCCCCCGAAGGCCATTGTCATGAGCAGCCAGCTCTCTGACCAGTGCTTACCCCCTAGGCCTCGTCTCACCATTCTTGACTCTTCTCTTCCACTCTGAGCCCTTGCCAGCTCCCTGTCATAGACTGCCAGTGTGGCTCCAGGGTGGAGCCTTCAATTCTCAGTATATAAAGTGAGAGATTTGAACACCTACAGAGGGTGAGCCTTTGTTATGTGGACTTAATGTATTAGTGAATTAGGATTGATCTAGTGGGCACTTTTCATTCACTCCATAGTCATTGAGCCCCTTCATTGGGAATATGCCCTGACAGTGCTAAGACACAGACATCTGAAAGGTTGGCCCTCAAGGAATTCCCAAGCTGAGAGGGGAGATGGAGATGTGGTACATACTAATACATACATACATGGTGATACATACAAGATAGTGTGCACCCAATGGAAGGCGTGAGCATCTTTTCATGACCCCCAGACTTTGTTTCTGATGGAAGCGCCAACCAATTACTTTTGTTGTGCTTCCCCAAACTGACATATGAACCAAAGGTGTAGATTAGAATCCCTAACCAAAAGCATTGAATAGGCTTTGATTTCAGGACCATCACTGAAAATACTGCCCATCTGTGCTCATGTAAGTTCTGTTAGTCATTCCCTGCTAGGCTGGTCTTAGTTAATAATTGTGCAGCGCTGCTTTGTTTGAAAAGCAATCAGAAAACCTATGAGCTATTTCTTTTGGATGATTTTATTTCCATACTTAAAGGATTTTTTTAATAAGAAACTAAAACTACTTTCTTTAGATCTTATAGCTCTTTAATATGAAGTATTTTTAAATCACTGTCAGTGTAGTTAAGATGTAACTTCCTGTGCCCTTTTGAAAAATTAATTTTGCCTATGTGAAAGCCTAAGATGAGGCCCACCTAACCTTTTGTTGACTTTTTGGTTTAGTTATTTGTGGCTTTCCCTAAAACCTGCTAATAAGCAGGCAGAGACCTCTTCTTGCCCAGAGTGGTCAATCTCCTGACTCGTGTCACTTGACCATGTTCTGACTGGTCTCCATTCTGCCTGCCAGGACACCAGCTCTCAGACCTCACTTATTCCAGGAGCCAGGTCTCTTGGCTGCCTCACCAAATAGTCTTACCAGATCTCTCTTTGCTTTTTATCTCGTCCTTGCCCCTGCTGGCCAAGTTCTCTCCTTCCATAAACATCCCTCCAGCTGAACTAAATTCTCTTAGAAATGGTACTTCTCAGATTTCAGAGTCCATCATCATCATCTAGGGTACTTGTCGAAACTAAGCTTTCCAGCCCACCCACTGAGGCCCTGGTTTTGTAAATCTAACATAGAACCCCAAAACCTGAATATTTGCAATTTCTATGGACACACAACAGTTATTCTTGGGACTATACTGTGAAGCCCTGGCCAGGTGGTGAGCTCCTTGAGGGCATTTTTGGATCCCATACAGTGTCTAATGGATTTTCTATAAGTATTTAGTAGATGTTTATTCAGTTGTATATTGAAGGTGTATGAAACATGTCTACTCATATTTTACATATTTTAATGATATTAATCTGTTCCCTTTGCCTGACTGAAGTAAAAATGGAAAATTAATCCCAGCTCTCGGAAGATTCCAGGACTTGCTGGCTAGAGCAGTGAGTCTTAATATGGTTCAGAGAGAGACTCATAAAATAAGGGAGAGAGCAATTGAGGAAGACTTCCACATGCACACATATACACCAAAAGAAAATTTGGCTGGGAAGATGGCTCAGTGGTTTAAGGTACTTTCTTACGGAGCCTGCTGGTCAGTGTTCAGTTCCCCAATACCCACGTAAAACCAGGTACACAAAGTGACTCATGCATCTGCAGTTCCGTTGCAGCAGCAAGAGTCTCTGGTGCGCCCATATTCATATTCATTCATTTTCTCTCAAAAAGGTAGGTAGGTAGGTAGACAGGCAGTCAGACAGACACTTGAGGATTGACACTAGTGGTACAGAATTAAATATATTTTAGAGAACAATGAGGAAATTCTAGAATTTCTAAGAATAAATACTAATTTTTAGGTTATTTATAAGCAAAGTAAAGAATTCAAACAAGTTTTTCCAACAAATACAAAAAATGTTTGCTATAGGATGAATTAAAACTAAGGATAAATAGGTTTTTAGGTTTTTTTTGTTTGTTTGTTTTTTTTTTTTTTTTTTTTTTTTTTTTTTTTTTTTTTTTTTTTTTTTTTTTTTTTTTTTTTTTTTTTTTTTTTTTTTTTTTTTTTTTTTTTTTTTTTTTTTTTTTTTTTTTTTGGTGTTTCAAGGTAGGGTCTCACTCTATCTAGCCCAGGCTGACCTGGAATTCACTATGTAGTCTCAGGGTGGCCTCGAACTCATGGTGATCCTCCTACCTCTGCCTCCCGAGTGCTGGGATTAAAGGCGTGTGCCACCACGCCCGGCTTCTAATAGGTATCTTTATGGAGTATAGTATTAATGTATTAGTGACAACTTTCCATTGAGTACCTCACTACTACAGAGATGTTCTGTGAACACTATACACATTGTAATTGTGTTATGTGTTATATAATTGCATGGAGAGCACTAAGTAGAAGAACCTCGCCCTGCCTGCTGTGAACTCTAGGAAAGCTGAAGCTCAGCTGCTTGGCACAGCTTGGGTGGGGGTTTGCTCTCAAGACGACACACCAGTGTTGCAAACACGTCAGTGACTCTGCGCGTAAGAACTTTAGTTGAGAGTAGAGCCAACATGATGTGATGGCCAAACTCCTGGTAATACTGAGGATCAAGCTTAGGACCTCACGTGTTAGGCGAGCACCCTCTCCCCAGCCCTCCTCTTACTTTTTCCTTTGAGACAGTCTCACAGTGTTGTCCAGGCTGGTCTTAAACTTACTTTATAGCCCAGGCTACACTTCAACTTCTTTTGAAAAGAAACTAATTTTTATTTATTTGCAAGGAGAGCAAATATGGGCACACCAGGGCCTCTTGAGGCTGCAAACACACTCCAGACTCATCTAACTTTATGCTAGTACTCGGGGGTTGAACCACTGAACTATCTTCCTAGTTCCTGAATAAATTTTTTTTGAACAATTGATTGTCTGGCAGGGTTCTTAAAAATATTGGAAGTGGCCAGGTGTGGTGGCGCACGCCTTTAATCCCAGCACTCGGGAGGCAGAGGTAGGAGGATTGCCGTGAGTTTGAGGCCAGCCTGAGACTACATAGTGAATTCCAGGTCAGCCTGGGCTAGAGCGAGACCCTACCTCAAAAAACCCCAAAAAAAAAAAAAAAAAATTGGAAGTGCTTTGCAGTGCGCCTGCTTGGCACATAAAATAGGACCAGGTTTTGTTTTTGTTTTTTTAAGTAAACAAGTGTAATCGTTAGAGCTCTAGGATTAAAAGCATATGTAACTTGTTATATGCTTATACTTTTTATGTATCTTTGAGCATTCCTCTGCTGGGAACAATTTTATTTGCAGTCTATCAACAATAATACTAGGCTTTCATTCCCATTTGGCTTTTGACAGCTTTTGGTTATTTCTTGTTTCAGCCTGGTAATCTAGAGAAACCCAATGCAGGTTTATTGCTACAGGAAGAAAGAAAATAAGTATATGTTGTAGAGATCAGTAGAAAGCATTTCCTTACCTAAAAAGTCTCCAAAAAGCCCTCCAAAAAGTTTGCTGTATATGTGCAAGGGTTTGTAGCAAATTTCTTGAAAAGTTCCAGTTTAAGAATTCAGGGATTATATACAACATTTTCTGTTTTACTTTGTAAATTGATTTCTGTTTGGCTATCTAATACAATCCTTTTTTTTCTTGTATGTAATTATTGCTATTTTTAAGTACAGTTTATTTTTAAAGAAAATAATGTTTAAAAGAGGTGAAGCATTTGATCCTTAAATACTGAAACAACTTTTAAACTATTTTAAGCACATCTGTATTATATTACCTAAGGAAAGAATGATGTTTGTTTTGATAGTCTATGGACATAGAATGCCTGGCTTAGAAAACTCAGTTATTTTGCATTTCATATTTCTTTTCAACATAATATTTTGTGATTCTGAAATGAATAACTTTCGGGGGTGGGTTAATTGGTCAGAGAAGCATCCATAAAATTTTAGTTTCACACTTGTTCTTTCAAGTATCTCCTAGGTTTGCATTTTATAAGAATACTTACGTCTTCCTGTATAATTTTGTCCAGGTCCATCCATTTTCCTGCAAATTTCATAATTTCATTTTTTTCTTACCACTGAATAGAACTCCATTGTGCAATAACACATCTGTTAATCAGTTGATGGGCATCTGGACTGATTCCAGTCCCTATATATTATAAACAGAGCAGCAACAAGCATGGCTGAGCAAGTATCTCCGAAGTAGAGTGGCGTCTTCAGGCTCTATGCCAGGAGTGGTATAGCTGGGTCAGATGATAAACTATTTCTGTTTTTAGAGAAACCTCCATACAGATTCTCATTATGGCTGTACAAGTCTGCATTCCCACCAGCAGTCAGTGAGGGTTCCCCTTTCCCCAGGCCCTCACCACTATTATCATTTGACTTTTTGATGATAGCCATTCTGACTTGAGTCAGATGGCTAGGGATGTTAAACATTTTTAGATGTTTATTGGCCATTTATATTTGTTCCTTTGAGAACTCTGTTCAGTTTCTGCCCCATTGTATGACTGGGTTGATTGATTTTGTTTTTATTGCTCAGTTTTTTGAGTTCTTTGTATATTCTAGATATGTTTTAAAGCTGTCAGTTGTATAACTGACAAAGATTTCCTCTCATTCTGTAGGTTGTCTTATTTACACTGTTGACAGGGATTTTGTTTTGTTTTGTTGTTTTGTTTTTAGCTATCCAATAGCTATTTAAGTTTTTTGTTTCTTTGTTTTTGTTTCAAGGTCTCCCTCAGCTGACCTGGAGTTCAATATGTAGTCTCAGGGTACCCTCAAACTCACAGCAGTCCTCCTACCTCTGCCTCCTGAGTGCTGAGATTAAAGGTGTGCACTACCACGCCTGGCTTTGTTTGGTTTTATGAGATCCCACTGGTTGAGTATTCAGTCTCTTACATATAGTTCTCTAGTTTTTCCAACACTGTTGGTTGACAATGATGTCTTTTCTCCAGTGTTCATATTTGGCCTCTTTGTCAAAGATCAGATGGCTGTAATTCTAAAACTTACATCTATTTCATTGATGTGTGAGTCTGTTTTTGTGCTGGTACCATGATGTTTTTATTACTGTGGCTTTGTACAGTATCTTACTCTTTTTACCGAGGATACTTTTGGCTAGCTGAGGCCCTTGTTCTTCCATGTAAATATTTGATGATGCTAGAATTTTGAATAAATTGCATTGAATCTGTATATTACTTTTGGTACAATGGGCATTTTTACTATATTCTTCCAATCCATGAGCACAGAAGATCTTTCCATCTTTTGGTGTCTTCCTCGTTATCTTTTTTCAGTGTTTCAATGCCCTCATTGTAATGGTCTTTCACATTCAGGTTAGGGATATGCAAAGGTATTTAAAGGTCTTACCATACCCCAGGCTAACCTGGAACTCGCTCTATTGTCCCAGGCTGGCCTAGAACTCACAGTGATCCTCCTGCCCCTGCCTCCCCTAGTGCTGGAATTAAAGGTGGGCGCCGCCGTGCCCAGCTAATATTTAAATTCTTCTGTGGCCATTATAAATAGGACTGTTTCCTTGGTTGCTTTCTCAGCGTGTTTGTCATTCATATATAAAAAAAGACTACTGATTTTTTTTTTTTTTGTATTGATTGTATATCCTGCTACTTTGCTGAACCAGTTTATCAGCTTTAGTATTTTCTTGGTGGCATCCTTAGGGTCTCCTGGGAATAGAAGCTTATCATCTACAAACAAAGCTAGTCTGACTTCCTCCTTTCCAATTTCTATCCCTTTTATTTCCTTCTCCTGTCTTACACTCAAGCTGTACTGCAAGTACTGTGTTAAATAGCAGTGAGGAGAGCAGACACCCCTGTCTTGTTCCAGACCTTAGTGGCAATACATCATATTGTTCCCCATTCATTATGCTATGGGCTTTTGGTTTGCTGTGTAGAGCCTCTATTATGTCGATGACATCCCTCCATCCCTAGTCTCGGGAGTGGTTTATTGAGAGGGTGATATTTGATTTTTGTTCTGCTCTTGGTCTTACCATGCTGCCAGGCTGTCCTCACACTTGCTTTGTCACCTCAGGTTATTGGGTTAAAGTGTGCACCGCCATGCCCTGGTGATAACCCTGAGACAAAGTCTCATTATGTAGCCCAGGCTGGCCTGGAAGTCATAATCCTGTCTCAGTCTCTGGAGTGCTGGGGTTACAGACTTTCCCTATACTTTCATGTTTAGAGCTATACTACTAGCTCTTTTATCTGGTTTGTGTTTGCTTAGGGGACCTTGAAATTAAAAGGAAATAACTATTGAATTAATGTCATAAACTTTTAAAATACATTTTAAAAGATTCTGATGTATTTAAGAGTAATTTTATTTTAAGGATGTCTTTGTTTTCATTTTGCTTTTGCATTAATAAGATACTATGAACTGGATCCCTATAAAAGTCTCCTGGAGAATTTGAGGAACAAAGTGATCATCGAGTATCCAACCCTGCATGTGGTCCTGAAAGGCTCAAGTGATGACATGGAGGTGCTGCCCCCGGGTAGGTAGCAAGAAACTCCGTGTGTGTGTGTGTGTGTGTGTGTGTGTGTGTGTGTGTGTGTGTGTGTGTGTGTGTTTATGAGCGTATATGACTTGGCTCTTCCATGGGTTGTGATGGAAAGAATCAGACACATGGTGGCTGCTGCTTCTGTTTGAAGCAGTGTTGGTACATGTTTATGCTGATAGGCTGATTTCAAATGAAGGAATTGAATTGCATGTCTAGCTATAAAGAGATACTTTTACTTCATCAGAGTTAACCATGATGAGATAAAGTTTACTGTCTACTTAAGATTCCCTTGAGAGATTCATTAAAAGGGGGAGTACAGATCATTTTCAGTGTCCTACCTTATAGCAAGGGATCATGTTGTGAGGACTGTTTAAACCGTGAGCTACTTCAGCTAGGCGTGTGCATTGCTCCTGGCCTTTATTTCTTGTGTGCTGTTTATTTGGTCATATGGGGAAACATGAGAACTGGAAAGGCGTATGTGAATGCTTCGTGTCTAGGAGTGGTTTCTGTATTTGCTACTCGTTAACGTAAGCTAGTACGTTTCAGAATGCAAGCACAAAGGATTACTATTAAAAAGTGAGAGACTTCTCACCTTGAAATTATTAGAGAGCATTTTCAGCTAGCAAATAAGATACAGGCAAGTTTCATAGCAGCACACTCTATGTTTTATCCGGCACATATTCGTGCTACCATCTATAATACTGGCACAGCCTCTGTGTCTACTCTTGACTTTGTTTTTAACAATTTGAGAATATCCAATTTTATTTTCTCCAAATAAATTAGGAATTTCAGTTTTAAACAATCGGTTTTGCGTTTTTAAACTTTGTAAGTCCTGAATTTTTCTTTAATGTAATTAACATAATGTTAGCTCTTCTCATGTTAGTTTCAGGGAAAGTTCTTCAGTAATGTGAATTCCTAGCCAGGGAAAACATAGTTTGTAAATAAACACGGCACCAGCTTCTCCCGCCTTGTTGAGGGATAACTAACGAGGACTGCTTCCGTGGTGCGCTTGAGCCTCAAGTCAGACCTGCTGGACTTTTCCTGGCTGTATGGTGATGACTTACAGGAACATGGGTGGCTTTTGCTCTCAGTACAAAGGGTCATTTAGGGCTGATGGAGCGAGGAACCCAGGAGGATCTACAGAATCCAAGGATCATTCCAGAAATTTCCATCCCCAGTACTCAACAGTAATGTCACATATATTCCTATATATTCATTTATTTTCCTTAACACTTTCGGGTGTCTGTGTCTGTAGATTCTCACAGTATTTGATATTCTTCAGGGTGTCCCTTGATGAGGAGGGGAATTATATAAGAACTGAGCTTTTTCTTTGGAAAACCTTGAAGTCCTTTCTCTGGAGTCAAAAAGGAAGTTGAACTCGGACCCTGAGCTCACAGCACAACATGTCTCTTCTATAGGGGTGTGTTTCTGGGCCCAAAGTTGGTACTTGCCACACTTGGTGGTGGTGATGTTTACTGTGTTGTAGATTGTCACAGTTCACTGCTTCAAGTCTACCCCTAGTCAGCAAGGCTTAGTAGGTTTCTCTTTACCCTTCTTTTTTAAAGATTGAAGAAGGTTACATGTAAGAGACTCTCTGCAGAGATAGAAAGTGCCGGTCGCCCACACTGTGTATTCGTGGACAGTGCTTGGAATAGCAGGACCTATTGTAGTCATGCTGCCAGAGCTTGATGAAAGCATGCTGCATTCTAATCTCTGGAACAGAGTGGAGCTCTACGCAAGAAAACTAGGCAGCTTTAGTAGACACAGAAGAGGAAAAGCCTACACTGCCGCAAGCCCCATTAATTTCAAAATGCCAGCACGATGCATTTCTCTGATGTTCTCGTATAATTTGAGATTAAAATGCCTCCACTTCAGGGCAAGATTTCAGCCCGAAATTAATTTGCTTGGATCAGTAAAACACCTGGCATAGCACCTCCACATGTCAGTCTTTCTAGATTATTAAATCCTGTCATCCTCTCCTCTCTCCTCTCCTCATCCCACCTTCCTCTTTCTTTCTTTCCCTGTAGTGGGTGAGGGTGCGGGCACATGAAGACACAGGTAGACACGATGTAGTGCAGTGGAGAACACAATAAACTTGTGACATGGAGGTCCTGGAAACGCTGCAGGAGTTCATGAGATTCCTCAAGGTGGAGACCTCTTAGTAGAATTGCTTCTGGTGCCTTACCCATGAAGACTCAGTAAATACCATTTGGTTGTTGATACAATGTGAAATCTAAGCAGACTCCCTCACCCATGCCCAAGAAACCTGCAGGCAGAGGTGCGATTCCTGATTCTAGCAGTGGCTTAAAAGTCACCCCTGTGCATTCCCTCTGCCTCTGGAGAAAGCAATGTCAGCCTCATGCAGAATCATCTATATCCTAACTGAAACAATAGTAAAGGTGTTTGGATGCATTATTTCCTTTTAGCTTTGTGATAAAATTAAATAAACACAACAGTTCCCATTTTTCAGACATTTAAGAAACAAAAACACTGGCCTGGCATGGTGGTACACACCTTTGATCCCAATACTCAGGAGGCAGGGATAGGAGGCTCTCTGTGAGTTCAAGGCCAGCCTGAGACTACAGAGATCTCATTCCAGATTAGCCTGGACTAGGAAGGCCCTACCTCGGAGGGGAAAAAAATGGCCTACAAATTGGAGTGTCATGTAGTTAGGCTGATTCAGCCACTATCCTGTGCTAGCTACAGGGAGAAAGGTCCAGTTTTTGTCCTAAGGATTAGTGTCACTCACCCTCAGGTGACAGGAGCTTCAAAGGATGCCATTTCTGCTCAGTCTTCTTTCCTGTGAAGGGAAGATGTTGCTTGTCTGACTAGTCTTCTGTCAGCCCACAGCCATCCATATACTGACCCTCAATTTGTAGTTTAAGAAAGCATATGGAAAAATCTATTCTAGCCACATGTGGCCAGCCTGTGTGATGCTAGTGATCTGTTCGGTGGCAGGAGTGTGGGACCATAATGACACTGTGTCTGTTCCCAAGCCTTCCACAGTCATGTTACCTCACAAAGCATAAGTGCCACTTTCAGTCATCGTTTCTGTATTGGTGCCTGAGACACGACTTGGTTGTCTGTCTCTGTGAGCAGTGCTGTTGCTATGCATCACAAGGGAGGGGTGAAGCAGGGGAAACAGAGCAGGCTAAAAAGAAACAGTATAAACACTTGACTTTATGTTTACTTACTTCTTTCCAGTGAAAAGTGAATCTACCAAGAACCTTGGCAAGGAGAATTGAGCCCTTCTGGAAGCAGGTAAAAATTCCCAGACACAGCAGATTGTGTATGGACGGGCTGTTGATAGTTTGGTGTTGTCAGTGGTGATTGGAGTTTTTTGTTGTTCTAAAAATTAATTAAACAACCTGAAGTTGACCTTGGGTTTTTTTTGTTGTTGTTTGTTTGTTTTTGTCTTTTGAATTAATTTATTTTTAAACCCTTTTTTCCCCAGTATGAACCTTTTTGGCAGCTGGTCAGCACAGCCCTTAGCAGGCTTTCACAATGCTGAGTACTATAAGCTGGAAAGCCAAGGACCACGTGTGTCCAGCACCAGGTTGGCATTATCTTCAGTGGATCCTCACTGAGAGATGCCGTGCAGCAAACCGTCCATCCAAGGAGAGCTGGCCATTGTTGGTTTATATGTAACTTACAACTTACACTTGAGAAACTCCCTGTATAGAATCTTATGGAAAGGCTGAATAAATACTGTTGATTACTATGTCTTATTCAGTTAAAAAAAAAAAAAATCAATGGCTACACATTGAATGATCACTGGTGAGAAAAATGATTCAGCTTGTTCACACAGTGTGCTGTGTCTTCTGAATTCTGTGACCATCCCATTCCAGTCCGCTCTCTTCTCCACACTGGTGTGCTGGGGCCAGTTTGATACAACTACCAGTAACTAAAGGAAAAGACACACACTCGGAACTCTTCAATATGTTACTGAAGTGTATGACTGTATTTATGGATATACTTGGCTTAATTTATACCTTATGGCACTTCACATATGAAATTAAAGTTTGCTCATTCTACTTGTATTTGTATGGTTATGAAACTGCAATTTGACTATAAAAGAGGATTACTACATCTGCATTACATCTGTGTGCTTCATGGTTTAAAAACAATGATAAATTGAACAGTAATGAAATTCATTTAGTTCATAGTTGGAATAAATTTTACACCAAAAAAATAAAAACCCAGAGGCCTTGAAGAGATTTTAAAGGATTAGAAAATATGAAAAGACAATAAAGTGGGCATAAGGAGGAATTGGTAGAATCCAGTCTTTCAAATTTGAGAGACTTAGTTGTATCTTCAAGCAACTTCAGGAATCTGATAGGGCAAAGAATTTGTATATAATTATGTTATTTGCAGTAGTGCTCCATAGACTAAAGTGGATTTCAAAAGAGTAAGAGTTAATCCACAAGGAAAATGTATATTACTAGGCAAGAGATAGGATGAATTGAATCAAAAATGTCGGAAAGTAAGTAGATTACAGGAAAACGACATGTGACCTGGAGAGGGATCTTCTGAGTGAAATCTTTTGTGAGGTTTTCTCATTGCCAAGAGAAGTGTTGTGCTGTATCCTTCTAGAATTTAAGTAAACTCTGCTGCCCAGGAGGAAAAAGAAAGGAAGCATGGAATGATGGCATGCATCTGCCAGGCCCATGCTCTAGAATTCTATTAGATGTTTCAGTAACAGGCTATTTCTAAGGAAACTATTTAACTAGCAGAATTCACCTAAATAGGACTCTCAGCTCATGTGAGTGATACACACATTTAGAATAGGCATTTCCAGAGAAGAGTCATGTCAGAGTTGGAGGGTGAGGTTGGAGTAAGTACCTGGAAGTGTGGAGCATTAAAACCCAGTTTCCTATTAGACGCCCTTTCCCTTTTAAATTCTTAACAAATTCTGACAAGTAAACAAACTTCTGAGCAACATTAAGTTCAACATCCTGTAGTTTGTTCATGAATCACGTTTTGAAAGGAGAAAAGCTCCACCTGGCCTTTATTTTTAAACAATGACTTCAAAGAGAAAATACAGCTTTTCATAATAGTGGATTAATAGCCATAAATTACAGTAATCGAAATTTGCACCTGTTCGTATTATAACTGAATCAAAGAGTCGCTGTAATGGATATTTAAGATTCCTAAGCAGTGTTGAGCCATCTGAGCCTGTGTCTCCTTGTAGCCAAGTAGTGGGGTTCCGGCTTCCCTTAGAATAGAATGTTAAGTATTTCCTTTATATGTGTTATTTAATTAGGGTGACATATATACTGTGCCCTTTATAAAACATGCTGTACCTGCTCCATTTTGCTGGTCATCCTAGCTTTGTGTTTTACTTGATTTAATATCACTGATTTTAATGTACTTTTATCTAATTGTACTGAATTGCACTAAAATGTGCTATTTTCAGGTAAATGATAATGTGCATACACCCCTTTTATGATTGTGCTGGAGGAAGGGCCTTGTGTACTAGGCAAGCATTCTCCCACCCAGCAATACAGCTTTAATTATTAACCGGTTATTCTTCAGTTGCAAGTGACAGGAAGGGTGCCTGATTGGCTCAGACTCAGTGCAGTAATGGCATGATTATCTAGACATGCATAGAAGTCATTTTGTAGCCCCCAAACTTGAGTGTGAAATTTTTTCCTTATTTTTCAACCCCTTAGATTGGCTTTCTCTCCCAGGAAGACTTGTCCTTGGGGATATCTCTGACACAAGGAACAGTGAGTTTCCATTTACCTCACCACAGCATGGTAACAGGCTAGGTCACATTTTGGAAAAGCATTTTCCTCACACCAGATCACATTCTGAGCTGATCAGGAGACACCTTCCCTCTGAGGAAGGGGAAATTGCTAGAAGAAAGGGTAGGGTAGGAGCAAGGAGGAAAGATGGTTGCTGAAGACATAAATGCATTTGTCACTATACCCTGTGTACATTTGAGTACGAGGCTTCTGATTGAAACAACGTAAAATTCTAAATCTGCGATTCCTGTTTAACAGCACGCACGTCCATGTGTGTGTGACATGTTGATATGCTCTATCAAATGCACACTGCAAGAGCTTTTCTCAGCTCTTGGTTGGACTGTTACACTTAGGGTGCCGGATGTTCATGGCCACACTGAATCAGTGGCCTCAAGGTTCTTAAAACTTTCTGCAAATGAAATCCATAGACCATAGAGGGTGAGGTTTATTACAGAGCTTAGGAGAAGGAAAGAAGGCAGAGCTCCTGTATATTGTGAGGGGGGTTGTAGAAATGGGAAGGCTGGTCTAGTGGCCCTGATTGGGAATTCTTATGGGAATTTACTGGATGGGGCTGAGCTGCTCAGTCCAATCTCCATACCAGCTGTCTAGTAAAAGAAGATTTACATTCCTGAAAAAGGGAATTAGCCCCCCCCCCTTTTTTTTTTTTTTTTTTTTTTTGCTTTTCGAGGTAGGCTGACCTGGAATTCATCATGTAGTCTCAGGGTGGCCTCAAACTCAGTGAGCCTCCTACCTCTACCTCCCCGAGTGCTGGGATTAAAGATGTGCATCACCACATCCAGCTGTTAGTCCTTTTTTACTAATCTTGACGTTCCTGACCTCTAGCAAGGTGGAGGCCTCTAGAACCCTGGGGAGATAGATGGGGAAAATCCAGACTCCCCCCTTGCAGACACGACGAAGATAGGTCTCACATCAGCCACTTTGTTTACTTTTGGGGCTCTATTACTCCTAAATTGCCTCATTATCCATCCATTAGAACTTTTTTTTTTCAAGTTGAATCAATATTTGAGAGGGAACTGATTTGGAAATTAGTCTTGTACTAGGAAGAAATACTTTAAAAAAATAAAATTGGCTAGAGAGATAGTTCCATATTTAAGGCTCTTGCCTCCAGTGCCTAAAGACCTGGGTTATCCACATAAGCCAGATGCACAAAGTTGCCTCTGGAGTTTGTTTGCAGGGGCTAGAGGCCCTGGTGTACCCATACACTCTCCTCTCTCTCTCTCTCTCTCTCTCTCTCTCTCTCTCTCTCTCTCTCTCTCTCTCTCTCTCCCTCCCTCCCTCCCTCCCTCCCTCCCTCCCTCCCTCTCCCTCCCTCCCACTCTCTTTCTCTCTCTCTCTCTCTCTGTATCTCTGCCTGCAAATAAAATGCTTTTTAAAATAAAAATTGGCTTTAAATCCTTGAGACTCTATAACTCACTACAAAGTATTTTCTTTCAACTTTGGTCAATGGAAAGAAACCATAACAGGCTGGAGAGATGGCTCATGCAGCGAGACCCAACAGTCTGGGTTCAATTCCCCAGTACCCAGGGAAAGCCAGATGCACAGAGTGGCAGAGGTATGTGAGTTGGGTTGCAGTAGTGGGAGGCCATAATTTATATATATTTTTTTCCTTACAAATATAAAAACTACAAAGTGTGTGTGTGATTAAAATGAACCCAGTCAAAGGGAGAGAGGAAGAAACAAGCTAATGAAAAGCGGGCATGGTGGCACACGCCTTTAATCAGTGAGGATGAATTAGGAGGAGCGCTGTGCGTTCAAAGCCAGCCTGGGACTACAGAGTAAATTCCATTTCAGTCTGGGCTAGAGTGAGACAGACCTTATGGTCTTTGACAGGCAAGCTGCACAGCCCCATTATTTCCAGTTTCATGTTCTTGGGAAAGTAAGAACCAGAGCCCCAGAACCTCACCTTTGATGTTTTCCACGACATGTTCCTAGTCCAATTTTGCAGCTCTTTCACTCTCTCTTTACAACCTATGCTGTCGGTATTTAATTATGAGCTCCAAAGTCAACTAAGGAAAGCAGCATCACCCCACTTGACATAGAGAAGGAAACCCTTGTAGCTGGATTCAGGAATGGACTCCAGGTCACTTGGTGAGTAAGGAAGCTCTAAGCCAGCATTCAACCCAGTCAGGCCATCCTGAATTATTCATGCTAATGCAGAGTGAAAATGTAAACAGCAGGGCTGGGGACAGGGCTCAGCGCTTGCTCTTGTTTGGAAGCCTGCTAGCCTGGGTTTAATTCCCCAGGGCCAGTGTCCAGTGGTATGTGCATCTAGTTTGTTTATATTGACAACAGGCCTGGTCACACCCATATGGCTATCTCTCCATGCATTCATCCCCTTGAGTGTGAAAATAAATACTTTAAAAATAATTCATTTGGATAGTGTGTCAAAACATTGTTTGCAAGCAGAGAGAGATAGAGAATGGGCACACCAGGGCCTCTAGCCACTGTAACACTCCAGATACATGCACCACTTTGTGCATCTGCCTTTATATAAGTGAGTAACGGGAAATTAAACCCTGGTCGTTAAACTTGCAGGCAAACACCTTAACTGCGAGACATCTCTCCAGCCCCCAAACATTTTTTTAAATTATATTATATTTTTTAAATTATATTATATTTGTATAGGCAAATCATGAGTTGGTACCATCATTCCCCTCCTCCCAGCCCCCAGTTCCACTGCGGGCCCTCCTCAGTGGGTGCTGGTATTCACCAGGTGGTTGTGGGTTATGAGTCGTGAGAGCAGCAGTGCATCAATGGGGGGGGGGGACAGAGGTAATGCCAGATTCCCTCCTACGCTGTGGTTCTTTTCACCCCTTCATCCAGAAGTTTCTCTGAGCCTTGGTGGGTGCCAAATGTATTTTGAAGAGGATCATTAGTTCATAATTTGTGAGACCACTCAGAGGTTTTCTCTGCGTCTTGGAAAAACTGTCCCAGCATGCTTAGAGTCTATCTTGTGTCTTTAATCTGCATTATAGTCTTTGCCAGTTTAGACATAAAAACTCCAACCACTTCAGTTAATTTTGAAGCTACCAGCTGCAGTGAATGCCGGTTTCTTTTAAGGGTTTCCAGGACATGATTGACTTTCAGTTTTGAGGGGAAATTTCATCATGGCAGGAGCAGACAGCTGGGTATCATATCTTCCCATCAGCAGGGAAGGAGGAGAGAGAAAGCTCATTGCAGCAAGAGCAACGGCTATAACACCTCAAGGCCCACTCCAATGACACTTCCTCCAGCAAAGCTCTTGACCTTACCACACAGCCCTGCCAACTTGGGACTAAGTATTCAAATACATGAGGCCATGGGGACGTGTTACATTCAAACCACCAGTGATTGTCATAACATGTCGTTGGCTTATCAGTGACTCTAGCTGTAGCCATTGGGCTTGCCTTTGGACAAGACAGGCTTCGTGGGTTGGGCTTGGGGGAAGCTAGTGCAGCCACATGGAGGAGGTATAACTTCAAGACCTGTTGGAAATCAGGAATGGCTTCAGAGGTGCAGACAGAATGACTAGAAATCCATGAAAGCACTGGTGCAGACCAAAGAAAATCCAAAATGTGTTATTTTCATGAAACTTGCAAGCTCATGCTCTGAACTGTACAACCAAGAAAAAAACCATGCCACGTGATGTTTAATTTTAAAGGCAAGCTGTCTCCCTCAGGTAATGCAGAAACTCACACAGTGGTTCCCTTTTTCATTTTAGAAAACTTCATCTCTCCCAGGTTTCTGCAAAGCACTCTGGGTTAGTTTTACTGTGAGTAGAAATTGCCATGCATCACCTCTTGGTATGTTGGTTTCTTTTGGCTCGTTGACTAGTCAGTTAGTTGAAGTCCATATGGTATAAATCTGTGGTGTAAAGACAGCCCCCGAAGCCCAATAACTTCTTATTTTTCCTAAAGCCCTGTGGTCTTGCGTGTGACTCTGTGTTGTAAAGAAAAACAGTGGAGTCCGATGGCTGTTTTGAAGGATTGGGGGTTGGTTAACCAGGCGCTGTGACTCTGTGCTTTCAGAGCCTTTGCCAGCAGAAAAGAGACAGCAACTTTTTCCATGTTCCTGACGGATTGGAAGGTGTTTTTCAGCTTCTCTGCTTCAGATCTCTCCCTGGAAAGGTTGGTTGGTTGTTCAGCCAACATCTTTGGCTCTGTAGCTCTTGCAACTTAGAAGCCTGTAATTGTTTCTGCCACATTTGGACCCTCACACACAAAACTTCTTCACTGGAAATGGAAAACTTGAGGTTGTGAAGAAAGCCAAGAGTGGGGATTCAGTCTTGCAGGTGATGGCTCTGTAAGAAGGGAGCTACTGTGTGACTGACCTGTGTGCGGACAGTCAAAGGGAGAGAGGACTCCAGATGTCCTTTGCTTGCTTTCAGAGGTCGCGAGGAGAGCAGCTGTAAGCTTCGGACTGATATTTTTAAACAGTCTTTCTCTTCCCCAGCTTGTCTGCCCTTAGGGGTAAGAAAGAAAACAAGTCAGTTAGCAGGCCTTTTAGCCTATCAAAATGGTCTCCATTTGAACTCCTAATACTTCAGTTCACCCAAACGGACTTTATAACATCCTATAATCTAGAGTGCTATTTAGTACTTCTCCAAAGAGTACTGAGCCTGAGGCTTAGGCCAAGTTCATGCAAAGTCTATGTTAAAAGGTACAGTAAAAGGCTGGAGAGATGACTCAGCAGTTAAGGCACTTGCCTGCAAAGCCTAACGATCTGGGTTTGATTCCCCAGTATCCATGTAAAGCCAGATGCGCAAAGTGGCACATGCATCTGGAGTCTGTTTGCAGCAGCTGGAGGCTCTGGTGCTCCCATTCATTCTCTCTCTCCTTGGAAATAAATATTTTGTAAAGTACCATGAAAATATACTGTTTGCTACCCAACATGTATCTTCCTTCTTTGTAGTACCCATACCTTGAGTCTCTGGGAACTATCAGCGTCCCCCCTTTTCAGGCTGGTTTACATGGGCTTGAGCCATCCCTTCTCTAAATGGGATTCACCAGCCTCAACTGATCACTCTCCCACTCCTATTTAGTTCAAAACTGTGCAGGGACCTCAGCCAGTATGACCTCAGGGGACTACAGAAATAAGGACTCAATAGTCCAGCCATGTTGTAAAGCTAAAGGTAGGTTGGCCCTTGTTACTATGAGGAGAGCCAGCCCTACGGATGACTGAGGAAGCCAGTTGGGTCTAGTTTAAGCCCCACCATCTATCCCTCTAAAATGGTCTGGAACATTCCTCTCCCTCCCTCTCTCCCTCCTTCCCTCCTCCTTGCCTCCTGCCTCTCTCTCTCTCTCTCTCTCTCTCTCTCTCTCTCTCTCTCTCTCTCTCTCTCTCTCTCTCTCTCTCTCTCTCTCTCTCTCTCTCTCTCTCTCTCTCTCTCTCTCTCTCTCTCTCTCTCTCTCTCTCTCTCTCTCT
>PVHP010025656.1:0-25369 GCA_004024765.1 Zapus hudsonius | reverse complement strand
TTAGCCTACAGAGCTGCCAGGAAGTATAATATTCTTCAACTATATTCATTCTGTAGATAATATAAGAGGAAGTGAACCCAGACAGTATCATGATGGAAAAGTTCAATTACCCACACTTTATGTTTGTCCTCTGTGATTTCCATGTCTCATTACTGGACTGTTGTAGTATGTTGTTGAAGACAGTGCAGTGGGTGAGGAGTCAGGAGCCCTGGAGAGAACTGGATGCCAGCGTGCTTTCTAGCTTCATCACTGCCTAGTTGTATCGCCACCCCCCAAATAAGTTATATTTCTTCTTAAGACTTGCTTCTCCTCGAAAGTAGGAGGGAGGCAAGAATTATTCTACATGTTTCAGAAGGTTAAATAGGATAATGGTTACCAAAGCTCTTATATTGGGGCCCTGTTAGCATAAAATTAAGTGTCCAGAGAGATTGAAATTGTGGCCACCCTTTCTTAGAAGTCTCTCTCTAAACATGGGCTATCCACTGGCCACATGACTTAGTCACAGACTAAATGAGGGAAGAAGACTGAACCAGATGATTTCAAAATGCCATTTAGTCCCAGAATTCTTAGCATCTGCTAATTTACTTAGCTTAGGTCTGTCAGAATAGCCAATCTAATGAAAGTTGTCTTTAACTTTTGGTTTATGGCACCTTCAAATGGAATTGAAGAAGACATACAGAGAAGAACCCTGGAATCTGACCTGCAAAAGTGAGCCCTCTTATTTTTGGATGTAGGTTAGCATTTTTGGTCCACTTCATGTTGCTTCTGTTTATCAATAGAATTTTAGAGTTTGATGGGAAGTGAAACTCTTCCCCAATCTCTCACTACATGAGGAATCAGAGCACCTCTGGGATACCACCAGCTCTCTCACTAAAGCCTACCTCCCAAGAAAGCCAACCCCGTCCTCCACGCAGATCGGGTGAGCCTTTCTAGAATGAATTCAGTTTGAGACAAATATCTCTCTTTCAAATTACACTCCTTGCTTTTCTGCCTTTTTGGTGCATTCTAGACCAAATCTGCTTAATTTTGCTTGGCAATTCTGTGATTATGAATTTTTTTTAGTTCATTTACTTATTTGCAAACAGAGAGAGAGACAGAGAGAGAGACAGAGACAGAGAGAGAATGGGCATGTCAGTGCCTCTTGCCACTGTAAACAAACTCCAGATGAATGCACTACTTTGTGCATCTAGCTTTACATGGGTACTGGGGAATCAAACCCAGGCCATCAGGCTTTGCAAGCAAGTGCCTTTAACCACCAAGCCATCTCTCCAGTCCAATAAGTCTTCATTTATTTGACTTTTCTCCTCTGAACTAATTCTCCCTATTTCCTTCTACCACTCCTTGAAGAGTCTATATTTCAGAAGCAGAGTGTTCTTCCTGTACACCTACACTTTCTAAAACATCTCACCCTGTTGGGTAGGGAGCACCCACTTTTTGTCTGGTTCCTAGAGTGAGACAACTCTTTACAATGACTTCTATAATCTCTTGTGTAAAGAGCTGGGAGATTCGTGTGTGGAGTCAGGGTTGGCTCACCACTAAGCTGGGAAACAGCAGCCTTCAGCATGAGCTCAGATAGGCAGATCATGTCTGACTAGGAGCCCCATGGGTATTTCTAAAAGAATGAGAACAACCTTCATCCTCTCAACAAAAACATTTTCTGGCTTCTTCCTAGTCTACACAAAAAATGACTACGTGGCGGCTTGAATGGGACTTTCTTGCTTTATATGTTCCTTTTGATTGCTCCAGATATGAACAATGACATGTTCCCTTATCCCTGAGAACTTTCCATTCTCTTCTGAGCTAATATGGCTTCAGGCTGTAGCAGGGAATTAGTAGATACCGAACCAGAATCTGGCCCCAGAGGCTCATAAAAGAAAGAAAAAGACACCCAAAACTGAAATCACTTCCTAGCATTTCCTTTTATCCGTTTCTGCACAGTCTGAAACCACACCCTTCCTTGGGGACCCCCAGCCAGACCATGGACGGCTCTTGCTATAGCAGTGACTTAGCTAAGCACTGGGTGTGGTACTGAACACGGGCCTGGCAGTTTCTGCCACAGCAGCTTATAGCCCAAGATGGCAAATTACTGGGTCAGAGCCGCTAGAGAATAGGACAGGTGAGGTCTTATTATCAGTAGTTTGTAGGCAAGGAATAAACACAGAGATGCGACCTTAAGGCTGAAATTTCAAAGTGAATTGGTGGCAGGATCAGAGGCTGGAATCTGGTATTCTCATTGCAAACTATCAAATACCACATGTGCAAAATCATATTGGTGTGCTTGGATTTAAATTTATGGAGGCACGTGTTTGCATATGTGGGCTTTGCACCTGTAGAAGGCTTTATTTCATCTAACCTTCTAATTTGATTATCACAATAATCCCATTTTACAGGTAAAAAAAACCCCGAGGTTTAATCACACAGATAGATGGCAGCATCTGGGGTCAGACCCAGGCCTTCTTGATCTGTTTGATCTTAGTAGGTGTTATCCAGTCCCTCTTCACAATCCCTGTGAAATCCTTTGTTTTTATACCTTTCTTACATTCTTAACAAAGCTGTAGCACAACTCTCCATTACTATACTGGAAAGGTGAAATACAGGGCAGCCAGGTGTAATTAGACAGTGAGAGTCAGTCACCTTAGGTACCCTTAAGGACTAGGGTAGTCAGGACAAGGCCAAGATGTGGCCAGGTTCAAGCAGCAGGGGAATAAATAATTGTGCAGCCAGGGACATAGTGCTGGGTTGCAGGTCTTTGCCCTTGGCTGGTGAGCAACAAGCTCACAGAAAGATCCTCTGACTACCAGCTCCTCTTGGCACACACTATTGCCAGCATGCCTTTTTATGACTCCTTTTGCAAAGAAAATTATTTTCTTTTCCCCAACAAGAGTTCTGAGAAGGAAGGCAATGGAAATTTATTGAGAATTTACTATGTGCATAGAAATTTCTATAGATTATCTAATTTGTTTCACTCCATCCATGAGGAGGAAGCAGTCTCATAGAGGTTATACAGCCTGCCTCATGCAGGGATTGACATTTTGGCCTTTTGGACTGAAGCATTTGGCCAGGCCCCTCTCTAAGAGCACATGGTCTTCCTGACACTGGGCAAGCTCAGCTCCTAGGCTCTTTGATTTCAGTGGAGGAATCAGTCCTTTTATCAGAAACAGCTTTGCAGGTCATCACTGAATGGTAGCAGGAGACTTAAATGCACTCATGCTCCTTGAAAAATCAGATCTAGGATGAGAAATTTAGGGCCCCCAAAGACCTTACCACACTTGAATTCCACTGATGTGAGACCGAGGCCAGATTATTAGGATTAAAGGATTTACCCAGGTTATGCAATGACTTCATGTTGAAGCTGGGGCTAGCCCTGGGTCTCCAGTTTAGGATGAAGGCTGGGAATTCAGCATGCCAGCCATGAACTACTGGCGAGTGGAGAGAGAGTGTGATAGAATTCTCAAGAGAGTTATGCAGATATAGGCAGGATTAGAAGAAAGCAAAGTCGAAGCACTGTACACAGAGCCAACGAAAAGAGCCAGCATGTGAAAATTCAGATCTAGGGTGGGCTAAAGAGACTCAGTAAGTGACTTCCCAGGCTGTTTCATTCCCATTGCGCACACAGTTGGATGCCAAATGCAAGCCACCAAGGTTGAAGTGAAATAGCGAACAATTATCGTACAAATATTTGCGGGCAGCTGTGGGAGTGCAAGCCACCTGCTCCAAGTTTACAGCTTTGTTAAACTTGGTAAACATTAAAAATGGAATGGGAACGCCTCCAGTCTGCAGAGCATCCCATACCCTTCCTGAGAGGCCTTGTTGAGGGAGCTGGGGTGACTCTGCCCTTCACCAGGCCTGTCTCCCTGTGGCCTGGGGCTGCCTCCTATTGCTACAGTATTGTCAATGGTTTCTAAAAGACCGAGGGAGGTAAGGAATCACACAAAATCACACTTCTAGTCTGAAGGGGCTACAGAAGGCACTTTTCCTTCTACTGTTCAGATGGAGAAACAGACTCAGCAGCAATGTGCCCAGAGACAGAAAGCTAATTGCAAACTGACTCTAATGCTTCTTCCCCTAAGCGCCATAAAGTGCACAGACAGTAATGTAAGAGGAGTCTGTTACAGCTGGAATGGACATGGTTTTCAAGCCATTACAAGTTTTGATTGTCACATGACCAGTGGCATTATTGGCATTTAGTGGGCAGGTGCCAAGGAGAGTAAATGTGGTTGGGGGATTGGCTAGGGGTCCAAAGGGAATCTGAAGTCTCCGCCCTCCAGGACCTACTCCACTCAGCTCCCAAAGCCCTGTTCCTGACTTCTTTCTAGCTTGGCACTTACTTGGACTTTAGGCCCTCCTGCCCATAGGGCTGCAGCAAATACTGGTGCACGAGCTTGTCCCTGAGAGTCCCAGCCAGTTTGATTTTCTTTCTTGATCGATGTAGATTGATGATAAAGAGTGTAATGGAGCCACGAACATAGTTGTGGCTGTGTGTGAGAGAGAGAGAGAGAGAGAGAGAGAGAGAGAGAGAGAGAGAGAAGAGAGAGAGAGAGAGAGAGAGAGAGAGAGGGAGAAAGATGCAAACAAAGTGGTCAGTTAGATGCTCTTAAATAATTTATAGGCTTCACAAAAAATAGGACCACCCCAGAAAAGGGCATTTGTTATTTATGGATATTGGCCGCAACAGCCCTTCAAGACAGGAAGGCCTTGTTATTGTGGTTTCCTGGAAAGAAGATGCCCTTTTCCCACCACATTGCTTTTGTTTAAATTTATTGCAATTAGTTTATAAAACATAATGCATATGCGTATATTTTTTCTGAGTATGGAAGTAAAATGTGATTGCAAAAATTAAAAGTAAAAGGAAGGAAAATATAAAGAAACACAAAGAGGAAAAAGAATTCCCAATAGTCATAAACTCTTGAAATACAACATTTTGGTAAAAATCCAATATTTTAAGTTATTAGTTTGATAAATATTTATTAAGTCCTCTGACACATACAAATATACTCTCCAGTTTTTTTTTTATAATTGGGCTGAAACCATTCACACAGCTTTTTTCAGTTAATGAATATCTTAAACATGTTCTCATATTTTCTTCTACTCATAAAAGAATGCTGAATTTTCAATCATAAAAATTCAATGTAATTTATCTAGCAAATATTACAAAAGCCTTCGTTGTACTTATATCTTTTGCATATCATGATTATTTCTGATGGAAAAAGTCCTAGAAATTGGATTCATTGGGTCAAGGTTGTGATTCCTAACCAACATTTCAAGTTCACTGCCAGGGGTACCCCTCTCTGTAAGAAGTGTTTATGTCCTTGCTCCGTTGAAGCCCCTAGTAATCATAGGATTTGTTTTGTCTGGTGAAATCTGAGTGGGCATGTTAAGACCTCTGGATAGAAGCTTTAGGAATCACCCCATGTTTTTCCTTCTGCTAGAATAAAGAATGACAATATCTTGTTGCTGTTTATTTTTTTGAAACAAGATCCTGCTATGTAATCCAGGCTTGCCTTGAACTTGTGATCCTCTTGTCTCAGGCTCCCAAATCCTGGCATCACAGTCATGCGCCACCACACCTGGACTGCTAGTTTTTCACAGAGGATGTGCTCTTGGCTTGGGTGCTGAACTGAAGATGCAGAGAAAAGCTCTAGCTGAGCCATGATGGACCATACATTCTCTTACTGGAAGCCATGTCAATTTGGGTGTTCTTTGCTATTACGGCATAGGCTCACTTATCCCAACAGAGGCACACATTTTGATATTATTGATATCAACTCTCTAGAACATTCATAGAAATTTGCTTCCACCAGTTCCATGTGAACATACCCATTTCCCCATAAACTTAAAATATTGAGTATGAACCTTTTAAAATATCATCAGCCCGAGAGATAAAAATGGGATCGTAATGTTGCATTCATTTATATTTTCTAATTCATATTAAAGTACATTACTTTTCCATTTATCCACTTTTAATTTCATTTCTTCCTTTGTAAACTGCCTATTCTCATCCCTTTTCCATTTCCCTATTGATTTGTAAAAACTATTTATTTATTAAAGACAACATTCCTTTGGACACATATATGTTTCAAAATCACCCCCAGGTTTCTTTGCCATTTCAGTTTGTTGGCATTGTATTCTGATATAGAAAAGTTTAGAATCTTTATGTTGTCAAATTTATTTATCTTTATGGTTTTTGATTTTGCTGTTTTACCTACTCCAAGACTATAAAATTAGTCACATTCCATTTTTTATACCAACACAGGATGTTCAGAACCCTGGGAGAACTATATGCCTACATGCAAGAGACTTTCAGCATGGATCAACAAAACTATAACGCTTTCCTTCTCTCTGAAGGAAAAAAGACTGTTTCTAAGGGGTCCCTTAGGGCCCCATCTGGATGGGTTAATGAGAGGAAACAGAAAAAAAATGAGCCAGTCCAGCCTTCAAAAGACGAGTTCAGAGAAACTCTAAGTCAACTTTTCCCAGAGGAAAACATCATTCCTTGCAGACACAGCATCCTTGATCCCAGGTCTCTCATCTCTGTTACTAAAGGGGCTAATTAAGAGTTAAGCGGCCAAGAGCAGGTTAGTATGATAACTTGGGATTTTTAAAGGAAGTGCTTCCATGGCTCTTCCTTAGGGATTATGGTTCAATTCATTTAGGCTTGAGGCTTGGGAACCTGTATTAAAATATTTTTTTTCTAAAATATTTGGTTGATGAGTTGGTTTTGGGAACCACTAAGTTAGAACATTCCATAAAGGATTTGAGAGGAACTTCTGGAATATCCCATTGGCTATGCATTAGATTTTTTTCCCTCTTACATCTATAGAAGGGTACATTACTGTGTTCAAGGGCTTTGGATGTTGAATTTATGTTCTGATAAATTATTAAGTCACTTTCGATTGAACCCTTCCTCTTCGACTCCTGTCTAATACCTTGCAGCATGTGAACTAGTTTTTGAAGCCAAATGAGCCAGAGAAGAATGCCAAATGATTTGAGCAGACTTAAGTCATGTGAGCTCTGAAGAGAGCTGCTGGCAACCTGGGTTGTTGTTGACCATCACTGAAGAACACCAGCTAACTTCCATTGTTGGGCTTTCAGCTTAGTTGAACTATGTGAAAAACTAAGGAAGATACTTCTAACTATGCATACTCTGGGCTTAGGGTGTGAGCAAGATAGACAGGGGTGTGTAGTGACTTAACCAGATTGAAGTAAATCCTTTTGCAAGCGACTATTAAACAACCAAACTACTCAGATACCAGCAGTGAAGGAAGAGAGAAGCATGTGCTTACATTTATGAATTTCTTCTTGGCAGAGCTGGGGCAGAATGTGCCCTTGGAGACTAAGGAGATAAGGATGGGATGTGGGGAACTGGTAGGTGGGAGGGAGACCTGAAATCACAGCAGGGCTGTGGGGGAAAGCTGTCTTTCCATTTTGCTTGGCAGTGATTTGATTTCCATTTACAAAGTTCCCCTGGTAGAGACACACCAGTACAGCTCAGGGACCAACTTGCACGGGTTCTCACAGAACCCACAGACCTCTTCAAGGAACTGGCACTGAAGCCTGCCTTCACCATCCTCACCCTACTTGGCTGATAGGCAAGGACATGAAGAAGAAGCCATTGGCTGCAAAGACACATTCTTGGTTGGGGATTCCAGCCTCCACCTGAGAGTACTGTGTTCAGAATCCAGATTCCTGGAGAATGTATATTCTTTGTCCACAGAAAACTAAACCTAGAAGAGTATCAGTTCCTTAAGAAAATGGTGTCTGAAGGCCTGAGGCAACAGGTAATTTTTGATTCTTAATGTTGTCAAATCCAGGTAGCTTTTTGTTATCTTAGGGGATGTATCATTCTGGAAAGAAGCTGTCTCAGTAAACATCTATTCTGCTCTCTCTTGCTCATGGTGAGACTTTTCGACCAGAAGCCAATCCATGTATCTGGAGTTCATCTTTTCTGGCTGTTCTTTTCCTGCCTGACATCTTTTCTGTTGCCATGGGAGGAGGAGGAAGTGAGTCAGAGAAGGAGGTTGGAATGGGAAAATCCTGGATCTAAGAGGTGGGAGATGTCAGATGGGAGGTGCATCTTGAGTTCCAGATAGAAAACAGTCATGTTCTAGAAACATCTCCAGTGAAGCTGGGAGTCTGGGAAAAGGAAGGGAGGGTGATGTACTTCAGTCATTGATCCTTGCCCGTTAAAGTCAGTGTGCTTGAAAATTCAGATGGTCCATTGTCTTCAGATCTAATTCAAAGGTTTCGAGTTCGGTAAAAGTCAGGCCCTGTTTTGCCAAACATTTTTTCCCCTTAATTTCAAAGCCCCTGTGTATTTTAAGGGAAATTTAATCCACATGTTTCTGATTCATTTACACTTAACTCATCAAAATATTGTTTTGTAAGAGTCATTTGATGTCCAAGAAGCCTCAGGAACCTTTTTTATGAGCCTTTAAAAAAAACTTCTTCTGAAAAACAGGAAGTCATGTTTTGCCAATAATTGACGAACTTGAACCCCAAAAGGCTCAATTTTGCTTCAACATCCACCAGGTTCCAATTGGTTCTGAGTGTGGCTCAGGACCTCTGCTCTACCCCAGAAACATACATTGTCTCAGCGGAATAGTTCATAAAAACGGTTCACACTTGATTGTCCTCTGACAAGATCTAGGGTAAGAACAATCCTGCCAGTATCCTGACTTATTAACTCCAGAACTGAAAAAAGAAAGGCACCTGCTAGTGTTGGTCTGAATGCTCAATGTTTTCTCCTCAGTCAGTCTTAGGAGACTAGGCTCTGCTTTGTCAGAGATGATCCACAACGCAGGAGGCTTCCCTGAGAGGTCTTGAAGTATCCAAATAGATGACATGCAACTTTCAGGGAAATGTGCCACCACGCTCAGTGCTTTTTATCATTATGGCCATGTGTGACATGGATTATAAAAGTCTTCTTTCTTTTACTGAGGAGAAAGAGTGGTTGTATTGACAGAGGACTGGAGAACTGCTCCCTTAAAAAGGTTCTATAGTGGCTTCCTGTAGAAAAGGGGAGAGAGCTGGTGAGGGAGAGAGGGGTTTCCAATGCTATTCTGGCTGATGTGATATCCCAGGGGAAGAGAGCCATCACTGTAAATCAGCTAGAACACCATGATACCCTACGTCTGTCTTTAGTCAGTCATTCACTCAAATATTTATGAGACCTCATACAAGTCACCATCTTAGATACCAAGAATATAAAGAGTGAGAATATTAGTGAGAACATCTCATGAGAAATGTCAAAGGGTACATACTAGAATGAACACTGGCATGAGCTCTGTGAGGGTGTGCAAATCTAGTTCAGCCCACAGGAGGACTACTGTTTTTCCCTCTCCTCAGACTAATAGTATAAAAGCCCTAGAGTGGTGTGTGGTGTGCCTTCCAATAGGGATAGAAGGTGCCAAGAGCAATTTTCTCTCTTGAGGCTGGGGGTCCACCTTTTGGGTGGTTGCCACCAGGCCTGGCAGAGACAAGGAATACAGTGTTGCCTTTTGGGATAATCAGATAACTTCTGGGCAAGGCCATAAAGAAGTCACTCACTGTCAGGGATGGGATTGAGCTTCCTGCTGAGCAAAAGGGATGTTGAAAGCCTCTGGACTCTGCCCAAGCCAGCCTCCCCTTGCTGACAATAGGCACTTGTATCTACAGGCAAGACAACTGCCTCCCTGCCCCCATCTACTCAGAGTGAGGCTTTGAAATATCTTATCATGAGGAATTAACCGGCTTGGCTCCTGTCTCATCAAGGACAGAGAAGGAGCATCTGGTGTAATCTGACCGCAGCTTCTTTCTGCTTCGCTTCCTTGATCAGCTGTGATAGGCCCTGGATGGAGGTCTGGCAGGAGTCAGGAGGCTGTCCCTGCCCCCAGGTTTTCACTGTAGTAAGAGAATCCATTCTCTTTTCCTAGACAGTCTCCTCTGCCTTAAACAGGAAGTGATGTAATAAAGACATATTTGGCTAGCTGGGTTTCTTGCTTTAGGCCCAGGTTAAAATTGATCCCTTATGATCTTTTTGTTTTTAATTTTCTTTTTATCCACCAGGTTTTATTGAGTAATAATTAATTTACCTGTTTGTTTTAAGACACTTCTAATATGAAAAGAAAAAGAAAGAAAACACTGGATTACTATATATCTATTCCCATTCCCCTCAAAAAGGAAGTGAACATCTGATTTAGCTTCTCAACACCTAAAATAGCTGAGATTTTTGAAATACTGAAAATGACCCTAAAACTAGCAGGGTTCCCTTTGGGCATTCCCTTATTTCTGGAATCTCAGTTCAAGACACTAGTCTAGGCCAGGCTCCTACCTCTTATACATGGAGACTTATGTCCTCAAGCTCTGTGGTGGGTCACAGGGCTGAGGCTTGGCCCCTTGCTTTGGTATAGTCTCTCTCTCTCTCTCTCTCTCTCTCTCTCTCTCTCTCACACACACACACACACACACACACACACACACACACACACACACACACACAAAACTTGTGGGCATTGTATCAATTGGCACAGAGAAAATTCCCAATAAAAATTTGTAGCATGAGTAAGATTGAGCAAATAGTTATGAGCAAATACTATGAAAAGAGGAATTTACTTGGAAAGACTATTCATCCAGAATCATTTAAAACCTGCAGAGAAAATGGTGATTGTAAGGCAGTTTTCAAATAAGATAGTGAACAAAGGTATATGTCCTAAAGGTTCCCAATGGTATGGAATTCACAGAGGGGCTGGAGTGAGAATGTGGTCTTCCTCAGTCTACTTACTTGTGGTGGTTTGTGCAGTGAGCATAAATCCTTAGTTTGTCCCTGATGACTCTTCCGGGCCGTGGCTTCCTCTGGAGCCCAGCCACATGCACTGCCAAGACTTTGGGGCCAATCAGTCGCTTGTAAAGGAGAGAAAGCCAGTAGTCCTGAGGAGAAGAGAGAGGTGGAGAGTCGGGGAGAGAACTCATGTTCAAGTACACTGAGTAAACATTACCAACGCACAGGTCAGAAACTGCTAGTTACCAGGAGCATGGTGGTGACCCCACGAAGAGCTTGCTTTGGCTGTAGCATCTAACAGGACCTTGTCTGCTGACCAGAGAGGAAGATAAGCGGAGTGGAGCCAGTGCAGCATGGAAACAAATGAATCATTGTTTCACAAATGAAATAACCAGGCCTTAGGCTTTCAATCCTTGTTTTCCATGACTTCACTTTCATGCTAGTTTTATAGCTTCCGTTTAATTGTAGAATGGAAGAATTCCAATCCTTAGGATTCTCACCAATATTAGAATTTATTATTCTCCATATATTGTCACTGGGGGCTACTGGGAAGGGGAGAGGAAGATCTTCCAATAAGAGCCCAGAACAACTTCTCCATCCCACAGCCATAAAGACAAACAAACAAAATGTTTGCACACTATGCTGTGCAATTCTTGGTCATCCCCAGTATTCTGCAACAAAATGATTTTAAACTATAAAGAATGTGTTTTTTTAGGTAGGGTTTCACTCTAGCCCAAGCTGACCTGGAATTCACTATGTAGTCCCAGGCTGGCTTCTAACTCACAGTGACCCTCTACCTCTGCCTCTTAAATGCTGGTATTAAAGGCCTGCACTACTACACCCAGCAAGAATGTGATATTTAAATACTATAGAATCCTTACTCCTAATAGTAGGCTAAAAGATAAAACCCTCCAAAGGAATATGGGGGTATCATCTGGTAAGAAGGGCCCTGAAGAGGGTGGGATGAAGCCTCACCCTAATACATTTGGATCTGGCTTGTAACTCCCAGTGCCATAAATTAGTTTACTACCCACATTGAGCTGTTGATCAGAGAGACCTATGAGGTCCCCAAACATGACAGGCTTCTGTCAAAGCATTTGATCACATGCCTGAGGTAAAAAATAAGACCCTATTGCTGAAGACATCAAAGGATGCCACCTCACAACATCTAGAGACCTGACTGGAATCTGGAAGGAAGCCAGTTCCCAGATGGTTAGCCCATATAGTGCTGGAAAGTGCTACATGAGCTGATAAGGAAAACTGACCAGCAAAGTTGGGAGAAAGCAAGTGACACTAAGACAGCAACCAGCACAACAAGATGTACACACCTGTGCAACAGTGGCACTCAACCTAGGTGGGTAATCAAGCATTCTCTGATTGGCTCAGTGACAAGGAAGCCTAGCTGGAACTGGGATCCAAGCTAAACTATTATAGAGAACAAGAATCTGGACTCCAAGAAGAAGCTTCCACTAACCATGGGCCTAAAAAGAGGCTACACCCATTATAATCTTGCCAAATTGACAATGCTTGTCCCATTTAACCTATGCTTATCTCACTCTCCATTGGAGAATCTGTTTTTATCTTTCAGAGGGCAGCAAGAATCAAGGACAACCTAATTCTACCAACAAGATCAGAAATGATAGCAGACCCTCCGGCAAGAGATGAACCACCAACAGCATGTCAACTAGGTGAAACCACAGAGGAGTGTCGAGATAAACAAGAGAGCTGCTCCCACAGGGAGCCTATCAACCTGTTCCAGGGTGATGGAGACAGACACTGAGGATACTCACAACATTCCGAAGCAGAAATCTAGGAGCTGTTAGGAGCTCAACACTATGGTACAGTAAAACTCACCCAACATGGCTCAGGGAATTTTGTGGAAGAGGAGGCAGAAAGATTGTCAAGATTACCATAGCGGTGGGGGAAATCCCGAGGCCCTGCCCTCCACCCAATAATTGACTGCTTCGTGCACAGCTCATAACCTTTAACCCCATCAAGCATTCTAGCAATCTCACTGAGGAGGGCCCTCAGTGGAATGAGAGCAAGAAAGAGGGAAATGCTGGTATCAACACGTGCTTATTCATACAAAGTTTCTACTTTATAAATATAATACTAAAAAGAATGTGATATTTTAATCATTCTAGGTTTGATTTATAATTGATTAATAAATAGTCATTCTGTAGTCAACATGTGCCTGAGCTTATAAAATCTATCATCGCATTAATTTTGGCTGTATTTGCTATTATCATATTTCCATATTTAATACAGAAATAAAATTTACATTTCTATTATGTAAGCTTTTAATGTTAACTCTTAGCTAATGTGTTTACAAGGGACAACATAAAAGACTTCAACCATGTCTTTGTTGCCTTCATTTTTCTGTGCAGAAGCCTTCTGGTGATTTATCTATCTTCCATCTTATCATTTATAACATAGCTGTCTAAAAATGTCTGGTGAATTGCATGAATCTGAACAAATTCTTAAAAGCTCATTGCTATCAGAATAGATCCACATTGTGCCAAAGTGATTAACTTCATTAATTTTAGGTGATGCTAGGATGACTGTAAGTAGGTCTACCAATATTTCAAATGCAAATATTTAATCACTACCAAGAAAAATGTTATTGTTTGAATTTACTTGTTTAATTATAACTTCATATTTTTGTTATTTTGTGAAGTGTTTGTCACATTCCAATAGGATTTCCACCTTTTCCTTATTTAGTTAAAAACATGACTTTAAAAATAAGTTCAAAAAATAATAAAAGCTTAAAAGTTTAATAAATTCAGTGTTTAATTTGGCTACTGTTAGCATGGCATGGTAAAATCCTTTGGCTAGTGAGGGATTCCAATTTCTGTTTTATAGATATAAAATGGGCTGAGAAAGTTCAAAGGAACATTTGAGGTCACAAAACTAGTCATGGAAGCAAATACAGATCTATCTGTTCCCAATATTTGTACAACACTGTCATTCTCCATGAGAAATACAAAGCACATTATATAATAGGGCAGCTGATCAGCATTCTATGGAATTCTGACTCACATTTGTTCATCTCTTTCTTCTCCTCCATTCCAATGGCTTATCACAAACACCTGGCTTTTATTTTAGGAAATTTCTTAAATTTGCATTTAGGCAAAGCCATCTTTTTGTGTCATGGTAATTTTCACTTAAGGTAATGCATATTTATAGTAATCTCCTCAAATTTTGAAAAAAGAAATATTTATTTTGTTTACTTCTCAATAATCATAGAAGATAAAACACTTAGAAAGATCAACATAAGTAATTTTCACTATTATTTAGTGTTAAAGTTACACTTACCAACCCTTCATATTTATTAACATGAAACCAGTCTTTTTTCCACTGTAGGGTAGCTAGATGACAAGCCGTTCTCTATGAGAGGAGATGAGGGTACTTGGGTAAAGCTCTAAACAGGTTTTGAGATATATATATATATATATATATATATATATATATATATATATATATATATAAAAGAAGCTGATAAATTTAATTTCTAATGACTATTTTCCTTAGCTTTTCTTTTTTTTAAAGATGTTCTTTTATTGGAGAGAGAGAAAGAGAGAGAGAGAGAGAGAGAGAGAGAGAGAGAGAGAGAGAGAGAGAGAGAGAGAGAGAGAGAACAAAGACTGAGAGAATGGGTTGCCAGGGCCTCTAGCTGCTGCAAACAAACTCCGGATGCATGTGCCACCTTGTGCATCTTGCTTTATGTAGGGATTGAGGAATCTAACTGGGTCGTTAGGCTTTGTAGGGAATTGCCTCAACTGCTGAGCCATCTCTCCAGATTTATCCTCAGATTTTCTTATTGTGGCAAATTAAAATAACATTTATCATTTCACTCCCCTGGGCAGGTCATAAAGCATCAACTCACTGTCAGGGATGGGACTGAGCTAGTGCTAAGTGGCATTAAATACATTCATAATGCCATGGAGTGAATATTACCATCTATCTCCATAACTCCTTCATGTAAAACTGAAACCCTGTACCCATTAAATGTTAAATCCCATCCCATTCTCCCAAGTCTCCTGGGAACCATTATTCTACTTTCTATGTGTTGCAGTCAGCTTTTCATTGTTGGCAGAAAGAACCTAACCAAAAGCAGCGTGTGGAGGAAAAGGTTTATTTTGGCTTATAGACTCAAGGGGAGGCTCCATGATGGCAGGGAAAACAATGGCATGAACAGAGGCTGGACATCACCTGCTGACCAAAGTCAGGTGGACAAAGACAATAGGAGAGTGTGCCAAACCACTGGCAAGGGGAAGCTGGCTATAACACCCATAAGCTCACTCCCAACAGCACACTTCCAACAATATTCCGCAATTCAGAACACATAAGTTTATGGGGGACACCCAAATCAAACATTTGTTCTTGCCTCCCACAAACTGATTACCATACATGATGCAAAATGCAATGCACCCAGAACAACTCCAAAAGTCCACATAGTTTTTATCAATCTCAATGATGTTCAAACATCCCCATGGTCCAAGGTCTTTTAACTGAGCTGTAATACCAAAAAGTCCATATAATGGCACAGAATAAACATTCACACTGCACAAGATGGCATTGGGCATAACGAACATTGAACCAATACAAGTTGTGAAACAACAGGGCAAATATCAAATTCTGTAACCCCAAGTCCAACAACTCTAACCAATGACAAGTCTCCAAGTCAAATAATTCTAACCAGTGAGAGTCTCTGGAGCTCCAATTCTGCCTCTCCAGCTCAGCTACTCACAGTCCTGGAAAGCCTTATCTCATGCTGGCAGCTCTCCCTAGGAGCCATTCCATAGTCCTGGCATTCCTCTGGGTCGCCACTGCGACCCATGATCCATCCTCATGCTTCTATGCAGGTAATCCAACAAGCCTGCTTCACACTGCCCATGGCCATCACCAAAAAACAATGCTGTTGCAAATTACCAATGACCCTCTTTATACTCCATGGTACCAGACAGGCCATGAGTTTGTCAATCCAGGGGGGAATAAAGCCAACCTCAAAGAGCCTGTAGGCTGGAATCTCTTCTGAACTGTTTTGCTCCAAGATGGGTTTGTGGGTTTGTTTTACTTTACCATCTCCTCCCCAGGGAGCATGGAAGGTTGTGGTTACATGTCAGTCGAGGGTAGGGCTTTTTGTCTTTACTTAGTTTCACGAACCACTTTTGGGCTGCCTTTTCATTGGTGACTTTCCCTCCGCTCCTGGCTTAATCCATCTCTTTTAAAAAACAACAAAGCACTCCATTCTCATTCTCTTTGTTTTCTTCCCTCTCTAGCTTCCTCCTCTCCTCACATCTCTGTCCTAACCTCTGTCTTGGGAAACCAGTTTTAAGCAGAATTAAATTATATTTCCTTCCTTCCTTCCTTTTTTCTTCCTCCCTCCCTCCCTTCCTCCTTTCCTTCATTCTTCTCTTCTTCTCATCTTCCTCTCTTTCTTTTACTTATGAATATATTCCATTCATAGGAAAACATATAAGATTATACAAACGGAATGACTTCTGATTATCTCTTAAGGGAATGACATGAAAAAAGTAGAAAACAATAAATCTAAGACAAACGGGAAAAGAATAAAGCACACATACACATCTCTAACAGCAGCACTGACAACAAAGACATTGGATGAAAGACAGAATATAATAGAAGTTTTCAGACAGTAAGAGTCATTAACAGAGAAGGCAAATATTATGGCCTTTTATGTCAATAGTGAAAAATTCCCAGAGGAAGGAATGCATTGCAATTTTCAAGGGACAAAGAGAGACGCAGACAGACATTCTTTAAATGTATCAGGCATGAGAAGAAGTTGAAGAAAAATAGCGCTCATTTATTAGTTGGAAGGGAAAAACTAATAGCAGGTGACACTGAAATGACAGGAGTTTTAAATCTTTCCCTTTTCTCTGGTATTTGTCAGAAAGTCAATTGCTGTCTGAAAGCTAGACAAGGCTGTGTATAGAGTGAGTTAAACCAAAATAAATAGGAAAAGAGAAACCGACAGGGTTTTAGAATTTATGGATTAACTGCTGGTTGTATGTTCCTCAAGGTTTGAAACTACCCTACCACCTGTTACTATAGCCTGGCGTCTGTGGGAAGTGGAATCCAATTGTGGAAAGCCTACTATGTTTAAGGCTCTTGGCCAGGCATTTGGAATAGCTTTGAAGCTTATAACCTAGTAAGAAAGTCCTTAAACAAATGAGTTTTATAATTTCTTTATGTCTATACCACAGACAGTAATGCAGGTAGGGCAGGATTCCACAAAACCCCATAGCCAAGGATCTGATCCAGTCTAGGTTAGGGATAGAATCTGTCAGAGGAGCATTTAAGACCTGAATAAGAAAAGGGGGAGATCAGCAAGTGTTTTGGGCAAGCAAGAGAGTATGTGCAAAGGCTCTCTGATGAGGAGTTCAGGGTGCTTGGAATCTGAAAGCAGATCAATCCAACCTCATCAGCCCTGCAAGCAAAGGCAAGAGCAGGGCAAGAGGAGGGTGGCAGGGCCAGTCCACATGGGCCTAAGGATTTTAGAATTCTCGTTTAAGTAAATGAGAAGTCATTATGGAATGTGAACCGAGAAAGCAACACTATTCAATTTATGTTTAGCAAGTTAACTTTCACAGCCTTGCAGACGATGGCAAAATGTCTTATAAGGTTAATTTAGAGAAGAGAGGGACATGAGAGACATTGAGCTGATGCTGATTGGAAACAGACATTGAGTGTGAATAGGACTCATAGCTTCCAAATGCTCACATCCTTGATTCTGGAAGATGGGATAGCAACCGGCTGCCCACAGCAACAGCAATCCCACTGTCTCCTAACCCCACCCCAGCCCACCAAGGCTTACTTATGCCAATTCTTCCAGGGAGAAATATATACAGAACATATTTATAAGAAAAATGGTCACAGAGAAACCAATAACAAACAATAATGGTATGGAATGGTAAAATATACTTCCATATTTACTTCTGGCTTCCTTTTATTATTTTTTTGGGCTTATAATATACTACATATTTTGCGGAATAGTTCTTTATCCATATACTACATTCACTGTTTTTATATTTATTATCACCAAAAATCAACAGCTAGACAAGGGTACACCTGCTTTAGAGGGCCAAGCATTTCACCCCTTTCCATGAGGCAAAAGGCCCACAGAGCCAAGGGTGCATAACCTACTTGAGTTAACACTCCTTTCTGTACCATTATGAGGACCCTGACCCTAGAACTCTGCTCAAGTAGTGTCTAATCTCTTGCTTGGACAGGCATAGGCTTTTAGCTCAAGTCTTACTTCCATACTGGGAAGTCTGATGGAACAAAGCTCTGGAGTTCATACCAATAGGACAAAAGTGACAAGAGGAAGCTCCTTGTGGAAATGTAGACATGACTTGGCCTTATGGACTAGGTTGTCTACATTGCAAATCCCTGAGGCTTTTGATGACATAAAAGTACGAAGGAGCAATGAGAAATGGGACTGGAACATGGCTCTAGGCTCTGACCAGCCCAATGAGAGCTCTGAATATGATAACTGGGTCTTATTCTGTAAGCATTTTCTGAGCACAATTAACGGTGTGCAAGTATCTGTTCAGCCCGCAAGATGCAAAGATGAAAGAGTTTTCATTTTATCCTCCAGAGACTTTGGGGCAAAGACACCTGTAAACATATCCCTGTAAAATGACATTTACTAAAGAGAATGCTACATGAATAGAGAATACTTGTAGTCCTTTGGGAATTCAGAAGTGTAATCAAGGAGTTAATTTTTTTTTAATGACTGGGGGAAATCAGGGAAGCCTTCACAGAGAAACAAAAATAGAAAAATAATTATAATCATTCAAGTCTTTAAAGTTATTTATTGCCTCTAAAGTACCTCAGTACTCATATGGATTAAATGAGACAATCTCTTGGGAAGTGCCTTATACATGAATGTATTTAATAAATGCTGCTTTTTCTTATCTTTATTCTTAGAAAGATTAATTTTAGCTTCGTAAAAAATACTCTTGATGTATACAGTTATGTTTCAGGTCGCCCTGAAAGCATAGCTGGTGTGTGTGTGTGTGTGTGTGTGTGTGTGTGTGTGTGTGTGTGTGTGTGTGTGTTGAGATGGTTAAGGATGGTTAGAAGAAAGCTCTTTGAACCATTTATCTTTGTATGGCAGTGCCACAGACATGAGTATTCAATAAATGTTCTTTGAGTTAACAGTCAAATTAAGACTCACCTGAAGCTGATCAGAGGCTTCCACACTGAGTGTGAATGAAATGGTAAGTCTGCAGGGTTACACAGGGATCATGGCTTTCCTTTGCACCACTAGACTTCGCTTGACCTGCCTCAGCATGCCCAGTCTCGCTCCTTTTTGCTTCTGCAAAGCACACATGCACTGACATAGAGTAATAAAATGACAAATATTTTTCCTTTATGGAGCTTTTAATGTGACTTGTAAAGTCACCAACTCTGAGTGGTAGATACCACACCAGGACTACTCTTCCCTTCGACCTCTGGCCTTGGAGAGCCAAGAGGAAATGAAGAGGAATACCACTATCTGTTCAGCACTAGGTATGGCTGGATGCCAAAGATAACATGCAGGAGAAAGAAGTCGTTACTCCATCTTTTCCAGAGAAGGAGCTGAAAGCTAGATTCAGAAAATTCCCAAGTGATGAAGCATATTTGTAAATTCTAAAAACTATATTGTTCTGTTTCCCTTTCGAGAGGGAAAGAAATTCTCTCCCACCCATTTTGATTACTCAAAAATACCAAATGATTTCTCATTGCTTGTAGGCTAGAAGGTAGACTGACGATTTTAGTATAAATTGGCATTTTCCTTTGTCTACTTGGCCTTTTATGGTCGAGGTTTTATTTATTATTTACTTATTTCTGTTCACTGGGCAAAAGATAGGTGATATTTCCTGGGCCTAAAATGTCAGCTGTAAAGCTGTGTGCATGTGCATGTGGAGACTAGAAGAAAAGCTTGGGTGTTGCCATCAACCTATTTTCGAGACAGGTTCTTTCATTGGCCTGGAGCTTATCACTTCAGCTAGAGTAGCTGGTCAGTAAGCTACAGGGATCCTCCTGTCTCCACTTCCCCAGCACAAGGATTATAGGGATATGCCACCATGCCCATCATTTTACATGGCTACTGGGGATTGAACTCAGGTCCTTAGGCTTGTGAGGCAGCTATTTTACCAAATAAGCCATCTTCCCAGCCCTGGTGCAATTTACTTTGTGCAATGACACTGTTCATGGGTTCTGTCATCTAGATTCTATGCATTGTCTGAATATATCCTTTCTAAACTGGGTGCTTTGACTTGTTTTTCCTCTGTTAAGCTACAAAGAGTTCCTCTCTGTTTCTCCTGATCATCAAAAAATCTCGGTTGGCTTTAGCCAATGGATAAAACCTGAAATAATGATTTAATAAGTATTCTAATAGATAAATTATGATAGATTCAATTGTCAGTGAATTTATACTTTAGAAGAATGTTTAATGACTTTAAAATATGCTCATTGTAGTTTGTAGAAAAAGAACACACTTAGATAGAATGACCTTATGAGCAGACTCTCAACGAATGTATTAGGCATCTCTTGTAGTAGGATCATAGAGAAATTTTCTTTTAAAGAATAGCTTTTAAAGAATAACTTCAAGAATAGACACTTACAATGAGAAAAACATCCTTTAAAAGAATTCACTTTCATATTTCTATTGATAGCTACCTTAAGCTTAAATAGCTTCCTTATAATCCCATTTCAAAAGCTCTAGGCTCTATGTTCCAAATTTTCCCTTCTGTATCTGTAAGAACCTCAAAATTAGATATAAAATACCCAATATATCATTTTGTGCCTTCACCCAAGTTCCCAAAGGGTTTCTTCTCCCTTTGAATCACAATAGTCTAGTCAAATTCCTTAGTGTTATTCTTGAATTCATCTTCACCTTTTACTTATCATGTAATCAAAACTCATGCTCTGGAAGGCAGCTATGCTCACCAATGCAAACCTATGGAGAGGCTAATCCCAATAGAATCTTGTCAAATTAGAAGTGTGTATCTCATTTAACCTATACTGATCTCACTCTCTGATGGAGACTCTGTTTATATTTTGCAGAAGGCAGTGAGAGAGCTGTGGTCATACCAATCCCACCAAAGAGCCACAGGCGGATGACTGACACCTCGGCAAGAGATGAACCTCCCCAGGCTTATCGTTAGGACCCTAAATGATACCCTTGAGAGAGTGACGGGGTAAATGAGAGATCTATAACTACAGCCAATCAGTCAACCTAGGCTATGTCAATGGGATAGATACGGATTTCCAACACATCCCAAAGCAGAAGTATGGAGTATCTTAAGATCTCAACAATAAAGCAGACTTCAAACTCACCAACCATGTCTCAGGGAACTGAGCGGAAGAGGGGGCGGAAAGAATGTAAGAGCCATGGTGGGAGAGAATATCCAGAGACTTTATCCCTCTCAACAACAACACACAAAGGTGGGGGGACCTGGCTGACTACTGTGCTACCTATAACCCCCCAACCCACAGGTTGACCCAACATCCCCACTGAGGAGGTTACCCAGTGTGCTGGGGACAGGAAGGAGGGAAATAGGATACCAACACAATATTTGCCCATACAATGTATCTAATTCTGAATATATATATATATATATACATATATATATATACATAAACAAAAACAAAAACAAAAAAAACCTCCACAAAACTCATGTTCTGGGCTGGAGAGATGGCTCAGACGTTAAGGCACCTGCCTGCAAAGCCTAATGACCCAGGTTTGATTCCCCAGCACTCAGGTAAAGCCAGATGCACATAGTGACTCATGTGTCTGGAGTTTGCCTGCAGTGGCTAGAGGCCCTGGCAACCCATTCTCTCTCTCTCTCTCTCTCTCTCTCTCTCTCTCTCTCTCTCTCTCTCTCTCTCTCTCCTTACAAATTATCAAATAAATATTTTTAAAAGAACTCATGTCCTATCCCTATTATTCTTCTTAAGAATCTAATCTTCCTCCTTTTTCTCATTTCTGTTTTAATTATGGAGGTATTCAAAGCAGCACATATTCCCTCATTGCTCTCCTTGACACTTGCAACTAGAAAGAATGCTTTTTTGGCATTGTGTTTAAAATTATGAACTTTTCTATATGAACGTACAGCAATCACATATTCACATTGGATTATACTGTTAGATGCCCTCTTTTCTGCCCCTGTTCCCTGAGGGCCCCTCAGTGAGGTTACTGGAATTCCCTAGGGGATGAACTCACCAGTCTCTTTTAAAGCGCTGGTAGCATACCTTCCCTCTCACTGATCCCAGGGTAGTGTCCTCCTACCCTACTTTCTCCCAAGCACATGATCCAACACCTTGAGGTTTCTTTCCTGAAGCTCCTCAAAGGGAATTCTCACCCCTTCTTTGACACACTGCTTCCTTGATCTGTGTATTTCCTCCCTTGACCTCTAACCCCTGACCCCACTGGCTAACTCCTCACTCTCTGTCCTTTCACCTAAGTGAAGCTTCCTCCAGGAAGCCTCTCTCTACTACTGGGTTTAGCTTTGTTCTGCACTCCATCCCATGGAAGTCTGCAATTTTCTCAGAGGGCTGAGAATATTGATTTAGTGTTCAAATAAGCTCAGCTCTCATTGAATTCTCTCTTTGAATTCAGGAAACAATCTCATGAGGAAACACTATTACTTATCTTCTTTTTATTTTGGAAGACACTGAGGCCTAGAGATACAAAGGAGTTTATCCAAGTAAACAGTTTCAGCTCCAGCCAGAAGCCAGTGATCAGATACACACAGTAGGTGCTTCATCAGTATTTGTTGAATGAATGAATGCATTAAAATTATGTGGAGAAAACTCACTATTGCAGATCTTTAAATTTATATTTTTTTTTACAATTAAAAGTGTCAGCTTGATCAAGTGGGTCAGATATAAGCACATAGCCAAAGGAAAAAAAGGAAAAAAATCTTGCCTCACTAATTGCTGACGTAACTGGGACACTTTAACATTCAGAGCTGCTGTACTGAAGATGAAAATCAGCCACACCTTTGCCCTCCACTAAACGATGCTGTGAGAGCCAGTCAAATGCTTTGCTGGTTGAATTAGATGCTTGTTCTCCTTGCTTGAATTGCCTTCAAGGCCATGTACTTGTCTTTGTAGCCATTTGAATACCTGAGCATTGACAGAGCCGGAGCCCTGGTGTGAAGGTCATTATCTAGACCTTCACTGAAGAGCCTGAGGTACAAAGAACCAACAGGGACACATTTGACAACTAATGGAGAGAAAAGAAACAGATTCCCCAAATCTCAACTCTAAGGTGGATTTCAGCAACCAAGAAAGGGAAGTAATAAGGAATCTTCCTTTTCCATTCTGATTGTCAAATTACCTAACTAGAGTGGAAACTCCTTGATTAGGTGGGTAGTTCCTAGTCCTGGGTACAGCTAGCTATGAAGGATGTAAGGAATCACGCAACATGCCTGTAAATGTTGTTCCTGGGAGGCTGAAACAGAAACATCCTGAGTTTGAGGCCAAACAGCTTGGGCTACATAGTGAAATCCTCTTTCATAAAACCAAACAAAATGAAACAAATGAAAGAACAAAGAACAACCAAAACCAGGATAACAGGAAAGATCGTTTCTCTAGAATCACAGGAACCCATATCAAGCTATATATCTTGTATCCTCAGCACTAGAAACAGTGTGGATCTAGCAATGCTCTGTTGGGGGAGGCTGGCATGTGCTTTGATCTGGTCTAGATCAACTAGATGCTAGCATTCTACCTCTTTCCTAACTGTAATACCAAAACTTCCCAAAAATTATAAACTGTGAGGAGGAGGCTGTGAAGCTAGGCCGCATCCAGCCTCCTCATTTGGAAAGTCACTGACGTAGAGAAAGGCGAGTAGGAATTATCGGTGCATCCCATTTCCAGACACCATAGCACATCTCATAAAGTGTGGACTCTGACATACCCTCGTGTGTACTTATAGTTATCTGGGTCAGAGGAGGAGAAATTACCTCCTTAATCTCAAAATTTCCATTTGATGGTGATATATATGAGTGCCTAATGTTCTCTTAAGGCTTATTTAAGAATTCTTCCCTTTAGTCATCCCACCTAACTAAAGTTTCTATATATGAATGTTTGCATTGTCATTTTTGTCTTTGCAAAAGGCAAAAAAGTTGGTTCCTTGGGCACTTTGGATTTCTGGATGCCGTGTTCACTTCTGGTCTTGCAGAGAGGGGGAAAAAAAAAAGCACAGGCCCCTGGAGTCTGAACCCAGGATTCAAATTCCAGCTAAAACTTTTGTTTGTACTTGGGTTTATTGTAAGTCACTCACTTACACTACACTGCAAGTTTCCAAACTTCAAGTTCCTAAAGTACAAAAACCTTCCTTCGTTGTCATCAACCGTTGATCACATGGGGCCTGGGAAACGCCTGGTCCACTCCTGAGGCAGGTGAAACTAGCAGCTTCTTTCTTCAGTGTTTGACTGTCACTCAGGATGCAGAAGACAGGGAAGTCTTCCCTCTCAGTAGAGTCATTCAGCTCATTTCAAAATTCAAAGCAGGTAGGTAAGTAATGCTAAGATGAACAGGAAGTCTTGTGAATGTGATTAGCTTTCCCCTGGGATTAGTCAGAAACAACTGGAGGATAGAGATGGAGAACGACTTGAGGAACACAGGTTTTTCAGGGAGAGTACAGGTGGGTAGACAGATGGTGTCAAGGGTTTGTTTTACTCAGAACACCTCCTTGAAGCCTTTTTGCAAGCTATAACGTGGGTGTCAGTAACTGGCTAGACTTGCATTCTAGTTTAGCTTCAGCACTTTCTAGGGGAGATTATCACACTGCAGGTACTTTCCCTCTAAGCCTCAGAGTTCTCTTCTGTGAAAAAATATCTGTGCTAGACCAACAAGACAAGAAGTGCCCATCTGTGCAATAGTGGTGCCTCAACCTAGGTGGGTAATCAACAGCAGGCTAATTGGCTAAGAGATTCACTCAGTGGCAAGGAACCCCTAACTGGTACTGGGATCCAAGGCAACTTCTTATGTAGACTAAGAACCTGATCTCCAAGGGGAAGCTCCCACAAACCATAGGCCTACAGAAAGGCCACACCCATTATAATCTCACCAAATTAACAATGTTTGTTTCATTTAACCAATATTGATCTCATTCTCCATTGGAGATTCTGTTTGTATTTTTCAGAAGGCAATGATAACCATGGACAACCCAATTCCACCAACGCGACCTGAGATGATTGGGGATACCCAAGCAGGAGACAAAACACCCCTAACTCACCATCTAGAGCCCTAACGAAACCTTTAAGAAAGTGGTGAGATGAGCAAATGAGCTACTCCACAGCAAGTCAGATAACCTATGAAAGGATAAGGGAGATAGACACCGAGGATACCCAAAATAGTTCAAAGCAGAAATCAGAGACTCTTAAGAGCTCAACCATAAAGCAAACTTAAAACTCACCCACCATGACTCAGGGAAATTTGCAGAAGAGGTGGTGGAAAGATTATAAGAGCCATGGTGGGGGAGAATATCCAGAGACATTGCCCCCCTCAACAACAGCAGCAGCAGCAGCAGCAACACCACCACACACACACACACACACACACACACACACACACACACACACACACACA
>PVHP010025655.1:0-25390 GCA_004024765.1 Zapus hudsonius | reverse complement strand
GTAGTTGACTTCGTAGGAAATTCCTTTATGGTTCCCGACTTCCAGAGGGGCCTAGAGAGAGGCTCCTAGCCAGGGGCAAACCAGGGGGCAAGGCCCTGAGGCCCCCATTCTCATTTTTTCCTCTCTCTCTCTCTCTATGCAAATAAGTAAAAAAATTTTTTAGAAACCACCACTTCCCGAGGGATTGGTTTGGTAGATAGGAATATATGACGTGTATTGATCTGCTGTCACCTGAGAACCAGCCCTACGCTGGGCTGTGCACCTGGAAGCTTGGCATGACAGGTGCAGTGTGTACCCGGATGGTGACACGCCCAGGGTCTCACTTCCCACGGGGAAGGTGTGCTGGCATCGTGCCTGGCACTGAAATATCTCAGTGATGAAGCTGAAGTTCCTGCCTCCCCCATCTGTGCGGGGCAGTGAGCGAGAACAGTACAAAGAACAGGCCAAGAGAGCGGGAATGCCCACGTAGAGTTCAAGGCCAGCCAGGAATTTAGAAGACCCTCAAACAGCAAGGCTGGAGCCGGTCGTGGTGGCGCACGCCTTTAATCCCAGCACTCGGAAGGCAGAGGCAGGAAGATCACCGTGAGTTCAAGGCCACCCTGAGACTACAGAGTGAATTCCAGGTCAGCCTGGGCTAGAGCGAGACCCTGCCTGGAAATGCTCCCCCCCCAAAAAAATCAAGCTAGGCTTGGGAGGGGGCAGTCCTGTGCTGAATGGACTGTGAGTCCCTGCTGCGTGAAGGAGACCAGGCGGGTGGGTAGGAGAGAGGACATAGGGATGAACTTGCAAGTTACGAAGTCTGAGAACCTGAGGAGGAGGAAGGAATGCCAGGGTTCAAGGCCAGCAAGGACGGTACTCTGAAACTGACTCAAGAGAAAAGGGAGAAAGTCAGTTAAAATCCCTATTCCTGCTCAGTCAGTCCCCCGAGGAACTCAGCGATGCTACCCCAAGACTCCAAGCTCTTAAAACTAAAGATGGGGCCTTTGCGTAGCTCTGAAGACCTTGAACTTCTGCTCCTCCACCTGCCCAGGGCATTTGCTCTGATAGGGACAGCGCAGGGCACCACGAGAAAGTCACGAGTCCCAGAGCTCTCTGTCTATCCCCCTCTCCAGTACCACCTGCCTCAACCCAGGAAGGAAGACCACCTCCGCCAGCTCCACTCGCAAGTGCTGGGATTAAAGGTGGGCGCCACCGTGCCCAGCTTCTATCTTATTATTTTTATTTATTTATTTATTTATTTTGGTTTTTCAAGGTGGGGTCTCGCTCTAGTCCAGGCTGACCTGGAATTCACTCTGTAGTTTCAGGCTGGCCTCGAACTCACGGCGATCCTCCTACCTCTGCCTCCCGAGTGCTGGGATTAAAGGTGTGTGACACCATGCCCAGTTTATCTTATCGTTTTTAATATCGTCAATAATTAGATACATTGAGCAAATCTTGTGATGGTACCCCCCACTATCTTATTTTTAAACCCTAAGACTACTTCAGGTCAGCCTGGATTCTCTACCTTCAAAAACAGAATTTTTTTTCAAGATAAAATTGATTATATACTCACAGCGAACTTCCTACCTACGCCCGGCAGAATTTTTTAAAAAATTTATTTACAAGCAGAGAGAGAAAATATGGACACGCCAGAACCTCTTGCCACTGCAAATGAACTCCAGACGCGTGTGCTTCTTTGTGCATCTAACTTTATGTGGGTGCTGGGGAACCAAACCCGGGCAGACAGGCTTTGCAGGCAAGTGCCTGTAACCGCTGAGCGAGCTCTGGTCCCCACTCTTACTTCCAATCCTATTGTAGAGGTAAGAAAACTGAGTGAGAAAGTAGAGAACGCAGATTCAAGCTGGGGGAAGCCTGGTTATGGGGGCCTGTGGAGGGGAGGAGGAGTACTGCACAGAGAGGAAGCTGGGGGGCTGGGGAGTAGAGGGCAGCCTCAGAGGCCCTCAGCTCAGGGTCCTGCTGCTTCTCCCTCCAGGCACTGCCTTCCTCACCATGACGGAAATGCTGGCCGAGGTGGCCGAGATGCCTGTGCAGTCACCGGCGGCAGCGGAGGTCTGGCCCACGTCGGGGGCACTGATGGAGATGGTGACAGAGATGACGCCCGGGGAGGCCCTGGCCTCCTCGCTCTTCCAGCACCACCAGTTCATGTGCTCCGAGTGTGGTGGCCTCTACAATACCCTGGAGGAAGTCCTCTCCCACCAGGACCAGCACGCACCCACCGCCTTGGAAGAGGAGGAGGCGGCAGCAGTGGCCGCCGTGGGACCTGGGGAGGGCCCTTTCCAGTGTGGCGAGTGCAGCCAGCTCCTGTCCCCTGGCGAGCTTCTAGCCCACCAGGACGCCCACCTGCAGGAGGCCGCCAGCCAGATCCAGTACCAGTGTGGGGACTGCCAGGAGCTCTTCCCCTCGCCCGAGCTGTGGGTGGCTCACCGCAAGACTCAACACCTTCCCTGCGAGCCACCGCCTCTGCCCCCGGCACCCCCACCTCCATCTGGAGCCCACGAGGTCCCCATGGAGCCCTACGAGTGCCCCGAGTGCTCCGCGCTCTGTGCCACCCCCGAGGAGTTCCTGGAGCACCAGGGCACCCACTTCGACTCCCTGGAGAAAGAGGAGCGCAATGGGGAGGAGGAGGAGGAGGACGATGACGACGATGATGATGATGACGACGACAACGACGAGGAGACAGATGAGGAGCCGGGCGCAGATGCAGGAGGAGACCCCCAGGCCCCGGCCAGCCACACTCCGGACTGTGGGGACTGTCCCCAACGCCGGCGGCAGGGGCGGGCACCCCACGGCCCCTCAGCCGCCCCGCACCCCTTCCGTTGCGCCCAGTGCCAGCGAGGCTTCAGCTCGGCCAGCCGGCTGCGGGCACACGCGAAGGTGCATGTGGGCGGCACGCACGCGTGTGGCACCTGCTCCCGGGTCTTCAAGAAGGCCGCGTCGCTGGAGCAGCACCTGCGGCTGCACCGCGGGGAGGCCCGCTACCTGTGCGTGGACTGCGGCCGCGGCTTTGGCACAGAGCTCACGCTGGTGGCCCACCGGCGCGCGCACACCGCCAACCCGCTGCACCGCTGCCGTTGCGGCAAGACCTTCAGCAACATGACCAAGTTCCTGTACCACCGGCGCACTCACGCCGGCAAGAGCGGGGCGCCCGCCGAGCCCGCCCCGCCGCCCCCGCCCCCGCCAGCACCCCCCTCCCAGCTGCCCTGCCCGCAGTGCCCCAAGACCTTCGCCTCGGCCTCCCGACTCGCCAGGCACCGGCGCGCTGTGCACGGGCCCCCCGAGCGGCGGCACCGCTGCGGCGTGTGTGGCAAGGGCTTCAAGAAGCTGGTGCACGTGCGCAACCATCTGCGGACGCATACCGGCGAGAGGCCGTTCCAGTGCCACTCCTGCGGCAAGACCTTCGCCTCCCTGGCCAACCTGAGCCGCCACCAGCTGACGCACACAGGCGTGCGCCCCTACCAGTGCCTGGACTGCGGCAAGCGCTTCACACAGAGCTCCAACCTGCAGCAGCACCGGCGGCTGCACCTGCGGCCCTCGGCCTTCGCGCGGCCGCCGCGACCACCCCTTGCCCTGGCCGGCCTCTACGGCAAGAGCCCCTACTCCTGCGGGACCTGCGGCCGCTGGTTCCGGGCCATGGAGGGCCTGCGGCTACACCAGCGGGTCCACGCCCGGGCCCGGGCCTCGAGCAGGCCGTCCCCAGCCCCCGCGCCGCAGCAGACCATCATGTGCACGGAGCTCGGGGAGACCATTGCCATCATCGAGACGGCCCAGCCCCTGGCCCTCGAGGACACCCTGCAGCTGTGCCAAGCGGCCCTGGGAGCCGGCGATACGAGCGGCCTGTTACAGTTGTGTGACACGGCCCTGTAGCCATGCTAGAGGGCACCTCTGGAAGTGGACCCTGTGGCAAGGGGGGGCGAGGACCCAGCCTGGCCTCTGCTGCCCACCGACTTTGAACAGCCCTGCAGGTTTCTGTCTGAGGTGGGATCTGTCCTAGCTCTCCCTGCTGCGTCGCCAGTGGGGTCTGCCATTGCTCTTTGCACGACGTCACCCCCAGTGCCAGCAACGTCAGGTAACCTCACTGAGCACCGACTGTGTGCCAGACACTCGAATATACCTCTTCAGATCTCCTGCTCCACCACCCAAGTCTCCGGCCTTAGCTTCTCTGGATCTGGGCTCCCCCATGTTTTGATAGGTGGAAGGGAATCTGTAGGGACCCCAGTACTCAGCTCCAGACCCCTCTGCCCTCACCGTGCATGCTCACCCAAGTGAGGAGGTCCCACCCTCCTTGGGTTGTGATGGGACAGGTAGGAGCAGTGGGATCTGAATAGGGACAAATGTCCACGGATGAGATGGAGATTGAGTGATCTCGGAGGAAACAGCCTTCCAGGCAGACAGCACTAGAGAAGGAAGCTCTTGGTTGATGTACAGGCCAGCCGATTACAACAGGGAACATCTGGCTGCCCAGGGTGGGTGGTGGTCCCACTGTACAGGTGAGGAGACCAGAGCACTGAGAGTAGAATCTAGTTCCTGAGGCCTACATTGTAACTGAGGTCAAAGGAGGAGCCGTTGTCACAGCAGTTGGGATTTGAGGGCCTTGGGAGCAGGCCCTAAGCGGTGCACATGACTTGTCCAGCAGAGGGGGGCCTGGGCCAAAACAGCTGGGCCGAGGGCCAAAGGGAGGATGGTGTGTCCCTGGGTCAGTGAGGTATTGAGTGGGGGGCTGACAGTAGTCAGGAGGGGTAGGACTGGAGGGCAGTGGTAAAGGACAGCCACACCCACCCCCAGGCCAGACCACCCATCCTCGGTTTCACAAGCAGAGAACTCCAGGCTGATGTTGAGCAGGGGTGGCCTCTGGAGTAAAGCTCTTATGGCTGATGCAACTGCTTGTAGAGCCCAGTCTGCCTGTTCCCAGGGGAGCCCAGCAGGGGACATGCCCTTGCCCCTCCCCTCCCAGAGCCTCTGCCCACACCCCGCCCATCTGGTTTCAGTGTTTTAAAAGGGGAGGGAGGGTCACATGAGGTGGCCCAGGCCCAATTCCAGGGCTCATTTGTGGCAAGGGGGAGAGAAAAGCAGAGCTAGGGTTCCCTTGGCATCCCTGACCCCCAATCCTTCCACTGTGACTTGGGATCCTTGGGGCGAGCTGTCTCTGCAAGACTCAGGCCACCCACCCACTGTTGCCCCGCCTGACCCCCAGCAGCCCTGCAGGCAGGCAGGAAGCAGGGTTTCATGCCAATAATTTATTGAACGGAGGTCTGTACACAGGCAAACCTTACTGTGGAAACGAAGACACCAGGAGTCTCCACCCCCACCCCAGGGCGGGGAGGGGGAGGAAGCCTTAGGACCAGAGGAGGGGGCACTGGGGGACAGGTTGGATGGTGCGAATCCACATTTTCTTTAAGAAAAAAATTATAACAATCTATTTACACCCGGGGGGGGGGGCAGGAATGGAGGAGGAGATAGGCCGGGCTGGTTCTATTTACAAGGGGTATGGGGGAGCAGAGGAGGTGGAGACCCGGGGGGAGAGGAGGGAGCGAGGGGCAGGAGGCCTCATACCCCACCCTGTCCTTCTCGTTCCTCCTGCAACCAGTTAAAACCCTCTTAAAAAGCCCACCCCAGGTGAGGCTGGGGGCAGGACTGTCTGGGGCACAGGGGGACAGGAGCTTGACAGGCTGTGGCCCCTTCCCAGCCCCACGTGGGCTCCCAGATGGACGTGGGGGGCAGCAGGAGGCCTCAGGAAGAGTTAGTGAGGGTGGGTGGGACATCGGACGGCTGCCAGTCTGGGCCAGTGGGAGCCTCAGTTAAAGCTAAAGGAAGGGGAAGGAGACAGGACAGTCAGACAGCAGAAGGGAACCTGCTGACCCCTGCACCCCCCCAGGGGCCAGCCTGACACTCCGGTGGCTCACACCAGGGAGGAAGACTGTTGCCCAATCTGATTTGCTTTCCCAAAAATGGCCCAGTTGTTGAATGTGGACAACTTTTGTTATTTCTTCATGCCAAACGTGCTTCGGTTTTCTGGTTGGCAACATCACCCTATAAAGGTGCCCATGCACATGCTGTCAAGTGTGCCTCCTGTGACCCAGGGCCAGCTTACCTGGTGAGGATGGGGTGAGGGTGGCGGAGCCTGCTGGGGACCTCAAGTGAGGAGGGATGAGAACGGCATTGAGAGACGGCTGGATAGAGAGTTCTAGAGAGGAATTGGGTCCAGTCAGGGGGAAGCAGAGACCCAGCACTGCACTCCTGCTTGCATTCACCAGGCTCCCCCCCACCCAGGCTGTACTCTCACCACCAGGACTGAAGTTGAAGAGAGGAGGGAGCGGGCGGTTGTTGGGGAGCTGGGTTCCAGGGCACCGCAGTTCATCAAAGAAGCTGTGGGCGCAGGCCTCCAGTGGGGACAGCCTCGAGGACGGTGTGTACTCCAACAGACTGGAGCAGAGTGCCACGGCCTCCGGCGGCGTCCGGGATTTGAACACCTGGAGGGTGTGGTCACAGCTCAGGCACCCACCCTCTAAGCCCTGCCTGAGCTGTTGGGTGGGTCCCTTAGCTTCTGGAATTCTCTAAGCTTTGGTTCTCTGGGCATCCCTACCTTTGTCCAGGGGTGAGCTTTGATCTGGGGAAACTTGAACTCTGTGTAGTTGGGGTTCATCTCTCGGATCTGTTCCCGGGTGGGTGTTCCTAATACCTGTGTGGAGAGGGAGGGGTTTGAGATGAGAGTCCCTCACCCCACCCCACCCTCCCTGGCCCTGCCTCACCTTGATGATCTCCACCAGCTGGTCCACCCCGCTGTCCCCAGGGAAAATGGGCTGGCCGAGGAGGAGTTCCGCCAGCACGCAGCCAGCTGACCACACGTCTGAAGGGGAAGAAGAGGCAGGCTCAGAGCTAGGCAGCCAAGGCTCCCACACCGAGCTGGGGTGCCAGCAGGCGCCGCTGTCTCAGGTCAGAGAGGGGGCACACCAAGCCTGACCTCAAACCTCAGTGCACTTCCAGTCCCCATGTCCCCTGCACCAGGTGAGTAGCCCCGAGGAACCCCTCTCAGCTTTAGAACAGGCTTTGGGTCCTGGACTCACAGGAAGAACCAGCCTGGCTAGCTCACCCTCCTGCTCTGTGAGCACCTTGACCCCAAGGCACGGTCAACTGAGGCGTTGCCGGCCCCCACGCAGGCCTGGAGGGTGGCCCTGCTGCCCTCACCAACAGGACACAAAGCCATTGGGCGCCCCTCCCCTCGAACGGGGAGGTTTCGGAGTGGGGTGGACCCTGGAGCCAAGCCAGCCTTCAAGAGGCAGCGCTGCCCAGGTGTGGTGATGTCACCGTGAGCGGGGCCAGCTGAGCAGCACCCCAGGTCAGCCCTGCAAACAGTGCCCTGAAAGCTCGAAGCCCACCCGGCCCCTCCCCTGACTGACCGATGGAGGAGGTGTAATCAGTGGCCCCGAAGATGAGCTCGGGGGCGCGGTAGTACCGGGAGCAGATGTAGGAGACATTGGGCTCCCCTCGGACCAGCTGCTTGGCACTGCGGGAAGAGGTGGGCAGTGGTGAGCCAGGCCCTGCGGCTGGGGCCCCTCCCCTCAGCACCCCACCACCCCTGTCAGCCCACCTGCCGAAATCACACAGCTTGAGGACAGCAGTGTCGGGGTCCACCAGGAGGTTTTGGGGCTTGATGTCACGGTGGCACACCCCCTGCGAGTGGATGTAGGCCAGGCTCCGGAAAAGCTGGTACATGTACACCTGGTGGGCAGGGGACAATCCCCTGAGGACTTGTGGGAGGTCTGGATTCTGGGCATGGTCCTGGCCCTCATCTGGAGAGCTGCAGCCAGACCCTAAGGAGCCCCTGGGGTGAGGCCCTCAGCATCCCCTCGCCAAAAGTAAGACACAGGCATGGGGAGACGGCTCAGTGGTTACAGGCACTCACTTGCAAAACTGCAAGTGTGGGTCCATTGCCCAGCACCCACGTAAAGCCAGATGCGCACAGCGGTGCATGCATCTGGAGATTGAGGCCTTGGCACTCCTGTACATATTCTCCATCATCTCAAATCAATAAAAATATATTTTTAAAGTAAGACGCATTGGGAATCTTGCAGTAATCAGAACCCCCGATTCTCCCTCACACAGGGCCACCTTGAGCGGCCCTTCTCCAGCGAAGGTCTCCTGCCTCCCTCACTGACTCAGCCTTCCTACTGAGACCAGGACGGGGAGAGTCGATGTCCGCCATCACAGGAAATGCCCAGCCAGGGTCCTTGTTTCCTTGGTGCCTGCTCCCTGGGCCTGGCCCTGGCATGTGTTAACCACATAGCTGCTCTGGGACAACACCTCCTGGGTCCCCATGGCCCTTAGCCAGAGATGGCACTTCCCATCCCAGCCTGCTCTCCTCCCAGAAGCCTTCCTTGATCCTCCTCACCCCCAAATCAGGCTAAGTGGGGGCTGTCTCTTTCCAGAACTGTCTCCTCTACAGCAGAAGCTGCTGCTTCCCAGCTCTCCTGGGACCATGTCTGTGAACCCCACACACAGCCCTTCAGCACAGCTCCCCACCGGGCCAGGCTCCTGGGTAACTCCAAGTCTTCCCACGGCTCCCAGTGGGGAGTAGGTCCCTCAGCCCCACCTTGAGGCTGGCACAGTCAGCCCTTGCCACGGGCCTCCCCTAGGTTTCAGCCAATCCCATCTGAGGGGGATGCAGAGCCCATAGACAACAGGAGGCTCTAGATGGCTGGCTGTGCACCTGGACCCAGAGGCCTGCTTGCCTACCTTGACGTAGATGGTAGGGATGGTCAACTTGGCCTTGGTGAAGTGGCGGGCCACGCGGTACACGGTCTCAGGCACGTACTCCAGCACCAGGTTCAAGTACAGCTCGTCCTTCTGGAGAGCAGTGCAGGGGCTGAGCACCGAGGGGAGGGGCAAGGGGAGGGCGGGGAGGGAGGGAGAGGGGGGCTCACCTTCTCCCCGCTCGAATAGAAGAAGTAGCGCAGCCTCACGATATTGCAGTGGTCCAGCTTACGCATGATCTGCAGCTCCCGGTTCTTGGGGACAGAGTGACAGTCTCAAACCAACCAACCTCCCTCTGTCCCCTCACCATCACCCTGTGCCCATTCCCGCCAACAGAGCAAGCCCAAGGGTCCCCTCCAAGGCTGGAGGCCTGTGGGTTAGTCCCAAGCCACCCAAGATGAGCTTTCTTCAACTCTTTTTAAAACTGTTCCAGGGCTGGAGAGATTGCTCAGTGGTTAAAGGCGCTTGCTTACAAAGCCTGATGGCCTGGGTTCGATTCCCCAGCACCCACATAAAGCCAGATGCACAAAGTGGCGCATGCACCTGGAATTCGTCTGCAATGGCTGGAAGCCCTGGCGTGCCCGCACTCTCTCTCTGCTTCTTTGTCTCTCAAATAGAATATTTTTTTTAATCCTCCAGTTATTGCTGATCTGTAGAAGTCTGATTACTCAAGGTCATCCCTTAGCTTCTCTGGGAAGATCAGACAAAGCTCTAGGCCTGTGGTGCTGGCCTGTCAAAACAGTTTCTGGGAGGGGGGGAACACACTGAGGCAGGAGGATTTCATGGTTTGAACTCACTCGCTCAAACCTCTTCGTGCTAAAGAGTAGACAACCCCTAATTTCCACCCCTAGACAGCACAGCACATCACTATGTGGTGGGGGCTGCCCCACGGCCCCTCCTTTCATGGTTTGGGGAGTTACTTTTAAGCCCACCTTAAAAGAAGGCTGGTGTGGGAGGTAGCTGAAGAGATGGTTCAGGGTTAAGGCCCTCGCCTGCAAAGCCTAACGATCTTGGTTGGATTCCCCAGTACCCACGTAAAACAGATGCACAAAGTGGCACATGCATCTGGAGTTCATTTGCAGCAGCTAGAAGCCCTGGTGCACCTCCCCTTTCTCCTTGGAAATAGATTGTAAAATTACAAAAAAGGGGGGGACTGGGAGGGCGTGTGGTAGCATATACCTTTAATCCCAGAGGAGGCAGAGGTAGGGGACTGCTGTGAGTTCCAGGTCAGCCTGGGCTAGAGTGAGACTCTACCTCGAAAAACCAAAAAAAGAGAGAGAAGAGGAAAAAGAAATGAGAGCTGGGGTATGATAACTAAGTGATGGGCACTTGCTTAGCATGCATGAGGCCCTGGGTTCAATTCCGAGTACTGCCAAAAAATTCAACCCAACGAGGTGGTCATATAAGCTTCAGTACCCTACATGGTACAAGCCACACCTGACAAGTAGTGGCCGTCGATCCACCCTGGTCCTGGCCACTTCCCACGGACCCACCTGGAACTCAGATCCTACTTCCAGCTTCATCTTGCTCTCTATACTGTCTCAGCATATCCCTGGCCTCCACAACTCCCTGCCTGCCCCAGATCCCTCTCTGTGCTGGAACTCAGCTCTGCCCCACTCCTCGCTGCCCAGCTCCAGGCTCAGCTCCCTTCTCTAGACTGGCGCAGACTCTGAGCACCAACTGTCCTGCCCTTCCCTCCGTCTCCTGCCACTCAGTTCCCTGAGCCTCTGCTAGCTAACCCAGCACCCTCTCCTCAAGAGATGGAGCCCTGCGCCAAGACAGGTGGCTCAGTGCACAAGATCTGGGTAGAGAAGCTTCAACGACAGACTTTCTCCCCTGGAAGAGATGTGACCGAGGGGCTGAGGTGGAGGGGTTGGGAACTGAGCAGGCCAGTCTTCCCTTGACTAGGACACCTGCTGTGTGCACTTCATTTCTGCTGACTTAGAATGGGAATTACAGTGCCTGCCTGCCTGCCTGCCTGCCCTCAGAGACTCTCTAGGTAGGTGCCAGCCACTTGGACGGAACGAATGTTCCAAAGTAGTTCTTGGCTATCCTGGAACCCCTAGTCCCTAGCTTCTCTCCCCAAATTCATTCTTTCTTCCAGGCTCCAGCTCTCTAGCCGGGCATACACCTACGGCTGCCCTGGCCCAGACGTCCCCTCTACTCCCCCAAGCTACCTTGAACCTCTTGTCCTGAAGAACCTTCTTGATGGCCACCAGCTCCCTCGTCTCGGCCAGCCGTGCCTGGTACACAACCCCAAACGATCCATTCCCGATCACCTTGATGTCTGTGTAGGCCACCTCCTGGGCCCGCTCAGGGCCTTGGCCTACAGTGGCCACCACTGTGGTCACCTTCCCACTGTCACCTGAGGAACAAAGGAGACACAAAACTCAATGATCTTTCCTCTCTAGCCACCACAGCTCCAGGATGGGAAACTCTGCAAACAGCTAACTAGAGGGCCAGGGATGTAGCTCAGTGGTTGAGCACTTGCTAATTATAAGCATGAAGACCCTGAGGTCAATACCCAGCACAGAGCTGGAGGGGTGGCTGCCTTGGCCTTTTTGTGACCCGAGGACTAACCCTGGGGATCCCCAATTCCCACCTGTTCCCATGCAGAAGACACTGATGCTCAAACCTCTTCGTGCTAAAGAGTAGACAATCCCTAATTTCCACCCCTGGGCAGCACCGCACGTCACTATTGGTGGGGGCTGCCCTGTGGCCCCTCCTGCAGGGCAGGCAAGAGGTACCATCTCACACTTGAGGGAGCCTCGGGCGCTGGCTGGCTTCTAAATCCTCATTGGCAAAGCTGGGCACATCACCACTGGTTCATGGGGTACTAGTGGCATGACCCTCACTTTGGGGAGTTACTTTTAAATGCTTTTAAAGGGGTACTGAACCAGTCCCTTCATCTGTGTGGTCCAGAGCAGCACTAAACCTGAGCATGGAGACAGCTGACCTCTGTCCCCCTGGGGGGAAGATTTCCAGCCTCTGGCCTTTGGAGGAAAACCTAGAATTCCCAATCTGACTAGTAGAAAAGTGGATGCCTCTCCTGGTAACCCTTTCCTTCAGGTACGTGATGGACCAGATCCATTTCATGTGTGGTCAGTGCCGCGGATAACCGTTCACTGCTCGTTTTCCAGTCAATGACCCCAGACTCCAGACTAAATAAGGAGGTGTAGCCTCAGATCTGTATTCTGGGGGGGATGATCCATGCACCCCCACATCCCATTTTTGCTCCCCAAGCCACATAGGGGTTTGTCTTCTTAAAGAGCAGTGGCAATGGACTTGGTTTGAAGTGTTTGCTGTCCTTAATTCTGAGCAGCAGTAATTTATTAATTGCTACGATGGGATACGGTTCTAAGGTGGGTAAATGATGAAACCTGGCTGTGTTCTTTGTGAACACGGTAAATCCAAACCCGTCTTTCTAAGACATACCCAGTTCAAGTCTCCATCCTGTGAAAGGGAAGAAGACGCAGATGCCCCTTAAATGGAGGCTCTTGACAAGCAAGGGATCTCATTCTCTGAGGGGCAACCATCCTAGATCGCTCCTGGCGAGCGACTGTGACCTCTGATCCTGGTCGCTAACGAGTGGCAACGCCAGGTCTCCGAGACCACGGTGTGGAAGGAGGGTCCTGTGACCCCTTTTCTCGGTGTCTGAGCAGTTCTGACGCTCAGCCCTGAGCGGTGTGAACCCCTCCCTCCTCTGGATCCCCGCGGGAAGCACGGTGACCCGGAGGGCCCGGCCGATCGCCGTCTCCAGGGGTCTCGGGGACCCCGATCGCCACCCCCAGCCCGGGCGCCCCAATACTCACGGCCCAGCTTCACTCCGGGCGGCGGGAAGCTAGTGCTCGAGCCGGGGCCGCCGCTGCTTCCACCTCCGCTGCCGCCGGGGCCGCCCCCGGAGCTCGAGGCTCCCACGCCCCCACCCATGGCCCCGACCGCCGCCTTCCCGCCGCCGCTGCCTCCCGGGCCCGAGGCCGAGCCCCCAGGGCCGCCGCCGCCGCCGCCACCGCCGCCGGGCTCCGCGAACGAGCTGGTCCGTGCCCGGCCCGAGCCCCCGGGGCCGCCTCCCGAAGGCCCGCCGCCGCTCATGGCGCCCAGCGAAGGCCGCGGGGCTCGGGCTACCCGGGCTGCCCCTGACGCTGTCGCCGCCTCCTCTGGGCTCCGGCCTCTTCCAGGCCGCGCCGCTCGGGCTCCGGCTCCAGCTCCGGCCCTGCGCCCGGCGCGGGACACACTGGGAGATGTAGTCCTCCTAGCGGCGGCCTCACCGTCACCACCTTATACACGCCCGAGGCACGCTGGGAGATGTAGTCCTCCTGGCGGCGGTCTCACCGTCACCACCCTATACACGCCCGTGGCACGCTGGGAGATGTAGTCCTCCTAAAGTCGGCCTCACCGTCGAGGCACGCCGGGAAATGGAGTCCGAAAGTCCGCTGCGTCGGCCCAGTGCGCGCCGGGAAACCTACTGAACTACAGGCTGAGGGAGGGGCCCGGCGTCAGGTGCACGTCGGGAAACCGAGCAACACCCATGAAACCCCTAGCTATCCAGCGTGTGGCACGCCGGGAAATGGAGTCCTCACCACGCCCTCGCCGCATTGCAGGTATGCAGGAGTCTCTTAAAGCACGTCGGGAAATGAAGTCCCTGGTGATCCTCAAACCTCAAGTTCACACCGCAGCTACACAGACAGGCCAGGAAGTGGAGTAAGCGTCTCGCTTTCCCATCCCGGGGCTGTGAGCCGCAATCCCTTCTGGGAAATGTAGTCGAGGCCAAAACCAGCCCAGTTGCTAGGGCAAACCCTAGTGCCTTCTGGGAAATGTAGTTAAAGATAGCCTCTCCACGGGTGGAGAGGGGGCGGGGTCTATCTCGGGGACCAAAGCATGCTGGGAACGGCCCCCAGTGGATGACCCTTGGGGACGCCAGGCCCCGGTGCCTGACGGGAAATGTAGTCCAACGGAGGGGTGAAAGGTAAAGGACGGCTTTCTCAGGGGCGACTCGAGAGAGCTGTGCTGTCCCCGGTGCCGAGAAGGACCGGAAGTCGATCCATCCCTGCCGGGAAAAGAGAAGGGACCACGGGACCTAGTTTCCGGTTGGGGGAAAAGCGCGTATTCACAGATTTAAGGGTGGGTACGTCCAAGATGGCAGAGCGCGGCCCGCTTCCTGGTTCTCCCCGAGAACAAAGGACGCTTGCGTGAACTTTCCCGCCGCGGGGCTGGCGCTGCGGGCTCGCCGGAGCCCGAAGGGACATGCGCGGCCCCGAGCTGCACCGCCGACCAATCGGCATCCTGGTCTTTGGCGGCGCTGACCAATCCGCTTCCGGCATTCCAGGAAGGCCGGGGAGGATGGAGACGCTGGACCCCGAAGGATCCCGAGCTGCTCTCCTTTTCGACTTGCTTCTGTATTTCCGAGGAGACATGGAGGACGAACGTGGACGCACCAGGACCCTCGGCCCTGCAGACACTCCAGACGCATGCGCACCAGGCTTTACGTGGGTGCTGGGGATCGAACCCGGGTCGATAAGCTTTGCAGAAATGTTATTTATTGATTTATGCAGGGCCTCTGGCAGCTGCAGGTGCATTCGCGTCGGCTTTGTGCACCAGGCTTTTAAGAGGGTGCTGGGGATCGAACCCGGGTCGATAAGCTTTGCAGGCAAGCACCTTGAACCAACCAGCTCTCCCCACCCCCAGCCTGATAAGTTGGTTTTTTGAAATTTTATTTATTTATGCAGGGCCTCTTGCAGCTGCAGGTGCATTCCCGGCGGCTTTGTGCATCAGGCTTTACGTGGGTGCTGGGGATCGAACCAGCACGTGGGGATCAATAAGCTTTGCAAGCAAGCGCCTTGAACCACCCAGCTCCCCTCCTCCTCTCTTTCCCTCCCCCACCCCCCCTCCAGCCCGATTAAGTTGGTTTTTGAAATTTTATTTATTTATGCAGGGCCTCTTGCAGCTGCAGGTGCATTCGCGGCGTCTTTGTGCACCAGGCTTTTTAAGTGGGTGCTGGGGAGTCAAACCTGGACCAACAGGCTTTGCAAGCAGGTGACGTTAACCATTGAGCCATCTCCCCATCCCAACCTGCTTTTCGTTATGACTTTCGGTTGAGACCCTCCTTTCTGCTCCCCTCTGCTTTCTGGGTAACTATCTTTGAGACCTCTGGGCAGTTTAACAGTCTTCCAAGGATGGAGATTTTTCTCCTGACTCGCCTGTATCCCCCCCACCAAGAACCCCTTGTCCTTTCTGCTGCTGAGATGAGAAAGAAAGCCAGCTAGATCACAGAGGCTGGGTGTCCCCTTCGATGCCCACGTCCAAACGGCCATATTCCTAAAACCAGATGAAAGCTGGCTGGATCCCTGAGACCATGCCCCTCCTGTGGTGGGAAAGACGAGGCCAGGCCTCGAAGAGACAGGAAAACTGCTTTATTAGGGGGTGAAGACCTCCCAAAGAACCTCAGCCCCCATTCAAGGGTCGTCACGCTTTATTTTTTTCAATTAATTTGTTTGCGAACAGAGAGAGATGGGAGAGGCAGGCAGAGAGAAAGCATGGGGAAAACAGACTCCAGACGCATGCGCCACTTTGTGCATCTGGCTTTTCCTGAGTGCTGGGGACTCGAACTCTGGGTGTTAGGCTTTGCAGGCAATCGCCTTAACTGCTGAGCCATCCCTCCAGCCCAGGGTTTTTCACACTTTTTTTTCCCCCCAAGGTAGGTTCTCACTCTAGCAGAGGCTGACCCGGAATTCACTATGGAGTCTCAGGCTGACCTCGAACTCACAGCTATCCTCTACCTCTGCCTCCCGAGTTCTGGGATTAAAGGTGCGCGCCACCACACCCGGCTTCACGCCTTTTATGTAAAGAACTACATACAGTAATGTTGATCATATTTATAAATACTTGATTGGTTGCTTCCGTCTCTAGGCAGAACAGGGTTACAGGGAAGGAGGGGGGTAGGCTTTCTTGTTTCTCTCCAAACCTTCCCTCCGTTTCCCCTTCCCCGGGCCCTCCTAAGCTGAAAGGCTTGCTTGCAGGCACCCATTAGGGCCCTTACCCCACCCCTGTGCGTCTGCATGTTCCTAACCTTAAAGAATCTTGCTTACCCGGACACCAGCCTTGAGCCCTTCCAACCCTGAAACTGAGTTTGGGGAGGGGGGTGGCCTCTGGGGATGACTTCCACTAAGAACACGACTTCTCATGTCCCCTGGTGGGTCATTTCCCACCTACCTGCTTTCCTCCAATCACAGAGGGGACTGGAAAAGAGAACAGGAGGTTCCAGCTCTTAGACAGTTCTAGTTTTTGTTTTTTGAGGTAGGGTCTCGCTCTAGCCCAGGCTGACCTGGAACTCACAGCGATCCTATCTCTGCCTCCAGAGTGCTGGGGTTAAAGGTGCCCCCAGGCCCTGCTGGAGGGTTCCTGTTATTTCTTCTGGGGGGACCTCCAGCCACTGCAAATAAGCTCCAGATGCATGCGTCACTTTGTGCATCTGGCTTACATGGGTACTGGGGAATCGAACCCAGGTCCTTAGGCACTGGAGTTAAGAGTGTCTTAACCACTGAGCCATCTCTCCAGCCCTGGGAGGGGGGCTTCTTGTATAGCTGCACTGATAGCCCCATCCTAGGCTGGATTCGCCCCTCCAAACATAGGGGTGAGGGGTAGGAAGAGAAAGGGCTACTTGAGCCCTGCGTGGTGGTGCACGTCTTTAATCCCAGCACTCGGGAAGCAGAGGCAGGAGGATCGCCGTGAGTTCAAGGCCACCCTGAGACTACAGAGTGAATTCCAGGTCAGCCTGGGCTAGAGCGAGACCCTGCCTCGAAAAACCAAAGAGGGGGGAATGTGAGAGTCAGGAGTCGTTTTCTCTGCCTTCACTGTCGCGTCAAGGGACCAGGAAGACTGTCCAGTGGTGAAAGACACTTGCTTGCAAAGCCTGGCTTGGATTGGATCCCCCAGCCACCTACATAAAGCCAGGTGCGTAAATGGCGCAAGTTTCTAAAGTTCATTTGCAGCAGCAAGAGGACCATCCTCATTCTCATTCTCTCTGAAATAAACTACTAAATAAAAGAAAAGAAAAAACCTTTCCCCTGACTTTCACTTTTTTCTGCTTTTTTTATTCTTTTTGGTCCTTTTTTTTTTTGGTCTATTTTTTTATCCTTTTTTCGAGGTAGGGGCTCACTCTAGCCCAGACTGACCTGGAATTCACTATGTAGTCTCAGGATGACCCTCCTACCTATGCTCTATGGGCCACCACGCCCGGCCTTGCTTTTTAATTCTTTAAGGGGGGAGACAGTAAATGAACCCGAACCCTAGATGGACATAACAAAAGGAGTCCCTTTAGGATCCAGGAGACCCTGTTATTGCCAAGGAAAAACCTCTCTATCTCCCTGCAAAAGGGTTAGGAAGCAGTCCAGGCTGTCTTCTGGCCTAGAAGTGAATGGACCAAGAGACGGATTTCAGTATTAGGGATTTCTTTTATATGTATGAGTGATAATTTAGCTCTTTTTAAAATATTCATTTTCAAGCAGCAGAGAAATAGAGAGAGAGCACCAGGGCCACCACCTTGTGGGTCTGGCTTACGTGGGTCCTGGGGAATTGAACCCGGGGGCTTAGGCACTGCAAGCAAGTGCCTTAGCCGCTGAGCCATCTCTCCAGCCCAGTATTAGGGATTTCTATATCTGAGAAGGCCCTGGGGACCCCTTGTTGGCGCACGCTTTTAACATCTGCACTCGGGAGGTTGCGGCAGGAGGATGACCATGACTTCGATGCCAGCCTGAGCTGAGACCTATCTCGAAAAATCAAGGAGGGGAGGGGACAACTGCAAAAAGTAGCGTCAATTGGGGGGCACATAGAGTGGCCCCATTTAACCTTAAGACCCGGAAGGAGAGCCGCTGCAAAGGATGCTGGGAAACAGAGTTCTAAGTGTGTGTTCTCCTCCCGGAAGTGCCTGGCACTGGAATGACAGCGCTCCCAGCCTGGAGCATATTGGGAAATGGAGTCCCGGTGCTTTACTTCATCCGAGCCTGCATTCATACGGGCTTTCCTGAAGCCTAGTGGACGCAGAACAGGTATCTCGCATGCCTTTTCCGAAAGACTACATTACCCAGAAGGCAAAGCGCGCGCACTTCCACGCCCTAGCCGCAAAGCCTTGCGTGGGCGTTTCTGGGTGTTGTAGTTTTTCGGTCACGTTTGTGTATGTGCCGCCCTCTAGCGGCAGCTTCGAGTTGAAAAGTGTAAATTTGACTCAAGGCAGAGGGGCTGAGGCTCCCCTAGGGACCAGAGCAGAGTGGACATGGTTGCTTCACCGCCTGAACCCGTGGGGTGGGCCGCGAGGGGACGCCCACTTCCAGCAGGTTGGGGGTCCCTAAGAGTTTAAGGGTATCAGGATGTTTGTAAGGGGGTGACTGTGTTGCAAGACTGGAGAGATGGCTCAATGGTTAAGGCTTGTGCATGCAGAACCTAACGACCTGGGTGCGATTCCCCAGCGCCCACGTAAAGCCAGATGCACAAAGGAGCATATGCGTCTGGAGTTCCTTTGCAGGGGCTGGAGGCCCTGGTGCCCATCCTCCCCCCCCCCTCTCTCTCTCTGCTGGGAAATATATATTTTTTAATATTTTATTTATTCATTTTCAAGCAGAGAGAGAGAGAGAGAGAGAGAGAGCACCAGGGCCACCACCTTGTGGGTCTGGCCCATGTGGGTACTGGGGAATTGAACCAGGGGCCTTAGGCACTGGAGTCTTAATCAATAAATATATATATATTTAAAAAAAAAAAAACCATCCTGTTCTGAGTGTTCAAGAGGGGCCTAATGATGTCTGGACCGTGGAAAGGTGAAGGGGTCTGTGATGGCCTGCAGACACCTGAGAACTAGTAGTGGAGCCCAATAGAGACGTCTCTGGGGACTTGGGGTGTCTATAGAGGGTCTGTGGACCACCGCAGGTACTGGAGACAAAGCAGCCTGAAGGGAAACACAAATAAGGGACTTTGGGGAAGTTTGATGGTGAGGGTTGGCGACAGGTTCAAGGGGTTGGGGAATGGGGTGGACTTATCTGTGACGTGTCCTGAAAGATCTCTAAAGGGTGTTTTGCTTAGCAGTTCCGTAAAGGACCAACAGTGTGTTGTGTGTTCTTTCTTTCTTCTTTAATTTTTTAAAATTTATTTACAAGCAGAAAGATACAAACAGAGAAAGATGGGTGTGTGTCAGGGCCTCTAGCCCCTGCAAACGAACTCCAGATGCATGCACCACTTTGTGCATCTGGTTTACATGGTACCTGGGGAATTGAACCCCGGTCCTTAGGCACTGGAGGCAAGTGCCTTAACCGCTGAGCCCTCTCTCCAGCCCTCTTGTTTCTTTTTCGAGGTAGGCTCACTGTGTAGTCCCAGGCTGGCCTTGAACTCACAACGATCCTCCTGCCCCTGCCTCCTGAGCGCTGGGATTAAAGACGTGCTCCACCACACCCGGCTCAGGGTGTTTTCGCGTAGGAGCATTCACGACTGCACGTGGATTTCGGCGGGTGCTAAGCCTGGCGGAACTGCTGGAGCTTGAAGGCCACCTGTGCCATCCCCCAGGGCCAGCTGCGCTGGGGCCGAGCACTCGGGAGTCCTGCGATTCGAAGTGATTCGAACGGTTGTGATGAGGCCACTATAACCAGAGTCCTGCTTCCCTCCTGCCAGTGACGACACCAGCCTTTCTCCATCACCCCACCAGCAACTCCGCAGCATCTGTGTTGCCAGGAGATATGTCTCATCCCAACTTCCAGAAATAGCCCAGTGGTCCCCACCCCAGGGAATAGCTTACATCACCCAGGAGAGGGAGCCGTTCGTTGCACGGGCCACCATAGGAGCCTGCCGGTACCCGGCAACGATCTGTTCACTGCCAAGGAAGGCATCATCCCGGACCACCCACTACGGGCTGGCATAAAACGAGGTGTGTAAGTGCAGGAGGAGTCTTACCAGCCCGGATCCCTTCCCCCTCGGGGCTGCACAGGGTGGGGTTTCCTGGTGAAGCCAGTCCAACAAGGCTCCTAATTCTCACCTCCATCTCTTCCCAGCTGCATGGCCTTGGGTAAACCCCTTCCCTTTTCGGGGCCTCAGGCACCTCACCTGCATTGCTAGGTGGGGCTTGTCTCGACAGGCCATCTCTGCCTGAATTCTTCCCAGTTTTTTTCCTCCTAGAAGTGACTTTCCTTATCTGGGCTCCTGGCTTTGTGAACTCATCACTCCCGATCCTGACTCTTTGATGTCGGTCCAGTTATCGTGGTATTTGGTTGGAAAACCCAGGGGTTGTTGAAAGACAAAGGCAAGCTTCCAAGATAGATCTCACTGGAAAGCCAGTCACTGAACTGGGCCTTTCCTTGGGGGATCTTAAAGCTAAGGAGCCTAAGCGCTTGGCACACAGTAGGTCAGCTTCAGCTGCGCGTAGTGGGTCAGACCCCTCCTGCCCAGACCTCCCAAGCAAGGGGATCGTGAGCAAACACATCCAGCTTTGTTCAGAAATGGGGTTTCACACAAGAATTCTTCCAAGTGCCACCACACCCAGCGCCAAGCACCCTTAAGGGATGTGGGCAGGGTGCTAGAGGCAATGCAGAAACCTGACCTGCTGGAAGCATTTCAAGTGTGTGTTGGGGGGGGATAATAGGGTGATGATGAAGGGTCTACAATTTCTCAAGAAAAACATATCCTCCCTCCAAGGCTCAGGGTCCCTTTCAGAAGGTGGCGAAGTTAAGAGCCAAAGGAAGGGGAGGACTGCTTACAGGGCAATCTTCCAGGCGCAAAATGGCCCTGCTGCTCATGACTTCGCACGCAATGCCTGACAATACCTACCTACACAAGACCGTAATAGGAGGAAAAAATAAGAGGCCAAGAGCTCGGGAGGCAGAGGTGGGATTGCTGTTGTCGTGAGTTCAAGGCCATCCTGGGACTACATAATGAATTCCGGGTTAGTCTGGGCTACAAGAGACCCTACCTCAAAAAAGAAGAAAAAGAAAAAGGCAGATTCTCACGAGATGAGAAAGTCAAGAAACGCAGGCTAGGGCGAGCTGGAGACCCTCATTGTCAAGTGGCCTTCAGCCCTGAGGACATGAAACCCACCTGCAGACCCACACCCAAAGCCTAGGGAGCTCCAAGGCCTGGTCTGACCCATCCAGATGGAGTCTGGTCTTCTGACCACAGTGGCTGCACCCAGCACCTAGGACACATCACCACATGCAAAGGTCCAAAGTTTTATTGTTTTGAATACATTCTCCAGCAGCCCCCCCACTCCCCTCCCCCACCCTCCATTCCCAATACAGAGTAAGGCTTGACCACAGCCCTCCAGCCCACCCCTGGGAGGCAGAGACAAAGGCTTCCAGTTTGGTTTTAGGGCCCCCCCTTCCTTTCCCCACCGACCTGCCTGCCCATGGGCTCAGTCCTAGGGGAAGCTTGGGGGGGGGGGGAATGAAGGGGTTGGACCAGTGCTGGGGTGGGGAGTGGAGAGCAGGCACTTGTAGAGATTTGTGGCCCATGGGGTGGCACCCCTCACCCTCCTCCTCCACCCACCCCCACCCCCCATGGAATTTTTGGTTCATAAAACTGTCTCTTGCTGCAACCTTGTGGGGTGGGAGAAACACAGGCATTCTCGGCCCTGGCGGGGCGGGAAGGCAGGGCTGGGGAGAATGAAGGAGGTAAGAGGCAGCCATCAGGGAGGGAGACAAGGCTTTACTTCCTAAGACTGTATAAAAAAGTTCCTGGGTGCTAAGGCCAAAGCCTCAGTTCAAATAGAAATCCAGAGTCGAGGTGGCCCCTTAATTCCCCCCTCCCTCCCCCACCACCATTTTGCCCCCAGCTCAGAAACCCAGAGATGGGGTGGATGGCCCCTAGCCCTGGGCACCCACCCACCCCCCACCATTAAAAAAAAAAGAAATTAAAGTTTTATACAAAATGTGGGAGGGGAAGGGAGGCAGCAGGGACACTAGACGGGCGTCCTCGCCTCCAGGGCTTTTTTTTCGGGGGGAGGGGGGTTTAAGGCAGCAAAAGCATGAGGAGTGGGGGGGCTCCCGGGCCCCCTGCCCACAGCCCTCAGGAATCTCGGTGCTCCAGGGAGAGCTGGGCTGTGGCATGCTGGAGGTCAGAGCTCACCCGTCTCGGGGTGAGGGACCCGCTGGCCTCCCCGGACCCCTCCCCACGCACCTTCTTGTCCTCACCTTCCTCAAGCCCCCCGGCCGGGCCCCCACCCCCCTCCAGGCGACAGTCTTCACTCCAGCGCCTCTTAAAGCGCAGTTTGAGGGGCATGCACTGGGTGGTCCCTGCGGCCTCGCCAGGCTCGGGCTTGGGGGGCGCCGGGGGCGCCCGAGGGGTCTTGAACACCTCCCCATCTTCCTCATCCTCATCGCTGATGTCGGTCACCTCCACCTCCTCCGACTCTCCTTCGGAGATGGGCTCCACCTTGATCTGGGGTGGCGGCGGCGGCGGCGGCGGCGGGGCCAGGCCCCCGGGGGCCCCGCTTTTGTCCCCCAAAGCCTTCTCCCCGGCCGCCCGCTGCCGGCGTCCCAGGGGCGGCGGCTGCAGCTTAAACTTGAACGGGGAGGAGGAGGCGGAGGAGGAGGAGGCCGAGGACGGGACCGGTGGGGTGTCGGGCGCCAGGGGTGGCAGCGGGCACTTATCGGGGCGCTGCGGCTGGGGCACCACCAGCCCGGGGTAGTGCAGGAAGGCTCGGGGACTGAGGTGGTAGTTGTAGACGCTTTGGGTGTGGGCCTGCAGGTACCGCTTCATGTCCTCGGGGCTGAAGGAGAAGTGGGAGCCTCCCCCCGAGCCGCTGGGACCCCCGCCGGCGCTGGGGTACATCGGACTCAGCGTGGGCGAGGGGGTGTAGGCCAGGTGGGTGGGCGTCATGGGCAGAGCCGGGGAGAGCTGGGGGGGGAGCAGGGAGCCAGGCCCGGCCAGAGGCGACACGGGGAAGGGGCTGAGGGGCTCGGGGCCACCCCGGGGCCGAGGGTAGACACGGAAGACCCCGGGGTCATGGGGGAGGCGAGCCAGCGGGGGCCCTCGGAAGGCACCCAGCTCCGGGGGGCCCGGGGGGCGCGCCCGAGGGTCCTCTCCCAGAGGCTCCTCCAGCTCCGAGGTGCCATCGCTGCAGTCACTGACCGAGCCTCGGCCCAGGCGCCGGGCCACCACGGCCGAGAAGAGCGACGACGACGAGGACGAGCAAGCTGGGGGCGATCGGGGGTCTTCGGTGGGAGACAGCACCTCGGAAGGCGTGGAGGGAGGGAAGCGGAAATGGCTGCTGCCCGATGGCACTGGAGGGGCACTCTGGGGCACTGCACCCCCTGGCAGGAGATGGGAGGATGGGTGTCAAGGCCCTCGGCTTAGCCTGGGCACCCAAAGGCTCCCTCAGAGGCCAAGCGTGCCCCCCCCCCACTTACCAGCCAGCCCCACATCAATGAAAGGGTAATTAACCAGCACCAGTTTGTTGAAGTTGAACTTGTAGGTGAACCGCTTCCCCTTGGTCTTGTGCAGAATGCGTTTGTTATAGTAATAGCTGTGGGCAGAAAAACACCATGGGCCATCAGTGTGCGTGCTGTGGGACCCAGGCCTACCTACATTCTGTAGGTGACCTGTGCTGGGGTGGTTAAGCCAAGGCCACAGGAGAGAAAGAATACCTGGAGGGTGGGGACCAGATTAGAGACCCCCCACACACACACTAATCTCTCCCCAGTATATCCCCGTGTTACTCAGAAGAGCCAGGACTTGCCCAAGGTCACAATTCTAAGATCAACCCAAAGCCTGTCCCTGTCCTCATGCACCAGGAGCCCCTCCTCACCGCAGGGCCCGGCTCAGCTTGTCATAGTTCATCTGGGGCTTGCACTTGCGGACCCCCCACAGCCGGGCCACCTCATCGGGGTCCTTGATGACAAACTCCCCGTAGTCTCCCTGCCAGGCGATGACGCCCTGGTATTCCTCCTTCCGCAGCAACTCCAGGATAAAGTGCCATAACTGGATCTGCCTCGAGCCCGGGGACGACTCGGGCTTGTAGGCCCAATCCGGGAAGGCAAACCCTGGGGACAGAGATGGGGAGTGTGAACGGGTCAGGATGCCAAGTCCCAGACACTGGGGTGGCACCCGTGGGTCAATCTCCTGTCCCCTGCCCAGCCCTCCATTGGGAGGAAAGCCCTCTCCCCTCAAGTCTTACATGAAGAACTCAATTAGGAGGAGACGGTATGTGTCTGTGGCCTGAGGGGGGCTAGACAGGAGCTGGGGGGAAGGGAAGCTGGAGTCTACTCCAGCGACACCGGGAGAAACAGGAAACCGTCGGCGGCGGGTCCCGGGGCCAGTGCCAGGGGGCCGGGCACCAAGCCAGGACGGCGGGCAGGGCTGCCAGTGGGGGAGGGGCAGGAAAGGGCACACGTGGCCAGAAGGATAGGGGCACAACCCCCTCAACTCACCCTTACTCCCATTCAGAGTCAATAGCCCCCCCCAGCTCTTCTGGCCCCCTCCTTAAAGACACACATGATCTTCCCTCAGTCTATAAGGACTAGTCCCTACTCCTACCCCATGACTGGAGAAGACTTTTTTTTTTCTTAAAAGGACCAGGAGGGGTGGGGTGGCTGGTTGACGATGAGGTCAGCGCTTGCACACACAGACGCTTCTGTCTTCCCTGGAGAGTGAAACCCAGACTGTCTGAGAGCACCCCCACACACCATCACCATGCCTGGACCCTCTAGGCTGCATGGCCATGGCCTTCCCCAGGTCCAGCCTCAGGACCTGGCTGAGGGGACCTGGCCCACAGCTGGCCCGTCACCCCCTTCCCACTTCTGTATTCTCATCCTCAGCTTCTTTTGGCCCACCTGCCCGCCTGCCCACCCGCCCCCAGCATTAACCTTGGGTAGAGGTTGGTAGTGGGCTGGCTTGGTCCCTGGAGGGGGTGGGCAGCCTGGGGGGGGGGGCTGCGGTTGCAGTCATTTCTCAAACCCCCGGGTAATCAGGGGTTATCAATAATTCAGTACTAGGCAGCCGGTAATGGAGGGGTGGGAGGAGGGAAAGGGGAGGAAGGAGGGGCACGCTGGAGAGAGAAGGCCAAGGTGGATGCTAAGACTGGGCGGGATCTCAAGTCCTAGGCAGGCTGAGAGAGAGGGTCAATCCTCTCCTTAGTCTCCAGCAGGTATCACAGCAGGTCTCCAGACAAGGCTGCCTCCCCAAGCCCCCCCCCCCCAGCCAGCAGGGAACCCTTCCCCTGGGCAACACAAATGCACACATAACCCACCTGTCCCCCACAGGGACACAGGCCAGGGTCCTGGGCAGTAGACAGGGTTGGTCAATCCAACATTCTCCACCTAATTCCTGCCCCTTTCAGAAATCCCAGCCTTAAGTCAGCCCTGAGGACCACAGGAAGGAGCATGACCCACGCTGTGTGGGACCCACCAAGTGCAGAATCCTGTAGCTGTCTCAGCCCAGCAGGCTTACCAGAGACAGCCTCCGTCCAACCCCTTCTGAGGACCCACAGCACCCACAGACGCATCCCTCTCTCCGAGGACCCCCAGCACCCACAGACGCATCCCTCTCTCCAAGGACCCTCAGCACCCACAGATGCATCCATCTCTCCCAGGACCCCCAGCACCCACAGACGCATCCCTCTCTCCGAGGACCCCCAGCACCCACAGACGCATCCCTCTCTCCGAGGACCCCCAGCACC
>PVHP010025654.1:0-25208 GCA_004024765.1 Zapus hudsonius | reverse complement strand
CACACCAAATCTCTCTAGTAGCATGTGTCTATATATGTATAAAATTTTAATATACACACCAGCCTCAATTCTCACAAGCATACATCATAAATTCTTATACATATGAATGCGCTAATCTAGGGATTCTGGTATATGGTTAATGACATTGAGTAAATTCACCTGTACACAATCTGGCTGCACTTTTGTTTCTGCTTTTATTGAATTGTGGGAAAAATTGTTTCCCTGTGCATGTTTTTCCTAAGATATTATATATAGATCTTTATAGCTACAAACAGATCAACACAGAGATATCAATAGATATAGATTCTACAATATAGATCACATATTCTAGGATATAAGAATAATGATTGTAAAGGCTATATGTTCAAGGCTGTATGAACAGTGTGAGAAAATTTATTTATATCCATTAGATATGGCATCTTATATAGGCATTATGAGAACTATAGCTCTTAACTAAAAGGAAGAGACAGTATGACTTGCCTTTTATTGGAGGAAGTTTGATGGTTATATGAAATTGGAACATTCAGACAGGATTCTAGAGGCAGTGGTACTTTAAGGACTAGTTAAAGATTAAAGTAGTAAGTATTCAAGAGGAAAATGATTATATATGTGTTTTTTAAATATTTATTTTCAAGCAGAGAGAGAGAGATAGAATAGAGACAGAGAATTGGCACACCAGGGCCTCCAGCTGCTGCAAAGGGACTCCAGATGCATGTTTCCACATTGGGCATCTGGCTTTATGTGGATCTAGGGGGATACAACTCAGATTATTAGCCTCTGCAGGCAAATGCATTAATCACTGAGCCATCTCTCCAGCCCTCATATGTTTAAAATTTTAAAGTTAAACCTCCTTTCACTACCTTGCATAATGTGTTCTTTTCAATGGTGACATAATTAACATTTGAATCACTAAACTATAACTCACAATAATAAAAATGATTATTTGTTGTTTTATTGTTACTGATGTTCATAACAAAACTACTTTAAAAATTGTTAAATATTATACTACCTCAATAAATATTGCTATGACAGACTTAATCCATTCATGCCATCGTCATCAGAAAATGCTTAGATGCTTAAAGATACAGTATACTTTTAAAGAGAAGTGTTAAAGATGATATAAGAAGTATAAGATTATAATTTCTTCTTAAATCTAAACTTGAACCTAATTAATTGTGATACATTTCAAAATAAAGTACTAGTCATGATTTTTATTTTTTCTACTTTTCCATATCTCTTCTAATAATACCTTCACTATGTTATTTGTCATATTGAGCTTTAAAACCGTGTCCAAAAATTATGTATCAGTGGAGGCTACTTTCAAACAAGTACAGCATTTTCAAAAAAAAAGAAAAATGTAAATCCATATATGAAAGTGATGAAGAAGAATAACTTTGTTTGAGGTTCTATGTATGATAAATTATTTAAACAGCAGGCAAAATGTCTGTCAAACTACACTTGAGAGCCTCTGATCTTCAAAATTTGCTAGAATGCACCCTGAGATTACATAGTGAATTGCAGTTCAGCTACAAAGAAACCCTACGTTGAAAGACTACAAAGAAATTACGGGAATGAAAATAGTTTATTCAAGAAACAAAATAAGTGTATATGATCCATATAAAACAGACGTATGCACATTTTGAAAGAAAACGTACTAACCATTGAGGTAATGGATAATTCATATGTATGAATACTATACAAGGAAAATAGTATTCACATACATAGCATGTAAGGAATGAGAAAAGTTGTATGTAAGGGTTATCAGTGGAACACAGATTCTAGAATAATGATCAAGGAAATGTCCCCTTAGGACCAGTTTTGTTTTAGCATGATTTTCCTTTAAAAAACTTGATTGTTTAATGTTACATTTGTTAAGCTCACCCAGGAAGTTTTTTAAAACTACATCTTCTCTCCCTTAGTCTATAAAAGTTAGAGGTAAAAAAATTATAATCTAACCTTTGTAATGTCCAAAAACTAAACCAACAAAATATATTATGTGGAGGAAAGCATTGCACAGATTTCGCTTAAGTAGGGATCCTAACAAGGAAATGAAGACCCACAGAATCTGTGGATGACTTATTTATGAGAATAGAAAAAGACTTCCTAGTAGTACAGAAGGAAATCTATCCAGACAGGTCAAAGGTAAAAATTACACAGAAAGAGCTGTGTATTCGGTCAGTTGTGGTTTGTAGTGCTTGAGGATATGTGTGCTGGTTTTCATTCCAGTAATGAGTGTCTTTCACATGGGAATTTCTTCCTTTACTTTTAAGTAAAGTATGAAGGTCAAAGTAATGTGTAGCACCTGCTGTTTTTCAAGTGTCCTTAGCTTACAAAGTAAACGTGGGTGAAACTGCATACTTCAACCTTTCATCCAATATCAATGTGCGTGGATGGCTGGATGTTCTCACATATCCAGCTTTCTTTTTATCTCTCTCCAATGTAAGTGTGGCATCAGCCAATGCTATCTGAAAGAATGTATTTCTGTCTTGCACATATAGATGACACAATGAAGTATCTGAATGTTGGAACCAAACCTATTCAATTCTCTATAAAAATAAAGCTAAATTCCATGAGCCTTTCACGAAGAATTATGTTTCTTAGTTCTATTGCTCATAAATATAATCTGTGACCATAAAATATTTCAATGCCACATCAAATATTTTCATAAAAGTCTTTACATTTTGCAAGGCAAAAAGTTGCATCCTTATTAAAACACATTTGCTTCTTCAATCACTTTTCATGTCTCATAAAGTGACACTTTTCTAAATATTGGAAATGTAACAAAGAATAGCAGTAAATTCTTGAAACAATAATGCTTATGCTATTTGATAGCTTTCTGATTTCACAGTATGCTTATGAAAGGGGTATGTGGTCCTAAGGAAGCTAATATTTCTTTTAAGTGTATGTATCATGTGTAGTGCTATAGATTTTATTCTCCTATATATGTATATGTGCACATATATATTAATAAATCCTCATTTATTCTCTAAAACAGTTGCATCCAATTTTATTAAATATGAAGAATAGCATTAATATAATTATAAAATGCAATTATATAAAAATACTAAGAGAGAAGCAGTATATAAGAATTCTACCAATTTTAATATTAGGGTATATATGTATAGCCATTATATTTTTACAGTTTAAAAAAACTAGGAACTTTTTAAATTTAATTTTTATTTTAAATATGTTTGATTTTATTTTTATTGTTGACAATTTCTCACATGTATGTATTATTTTTTCTTTTTTTAGAATTTTTTAAATTTTTTAATTAATATCTCTATTATGAATAAGTATTATACATTGTGTGAGCAATTTCTTTAATCCACAACACATTTCCCACAACATTCATGAAAAGACCAACATTATTTTAGATGTATTTTACATAATATAAGATGATAAATGCTTTTTTTTTTTTTGAGGTAGAATCTTGCTCTAGTCCAGGCTTACCTAGATTTCACTATGTGGTCTTATGGTAGACTCAAACTCATTGTGATCCTATTACTTCTGCTTTCTTTTTTTTTTTAAATATAAATTTATTGTCCATAATGAGTTAGATTATTTAGTGGGCAAACCATGAGTTGTTATCCCAAATTACCCAATTTCCCCCCTCCCCCTCCCTGATCAGTTAGATATCCTCCTCTGTGGGCTGTCTGTATTAGTCCTGTGGCAAGGGATCCTGGATATCCTAGTACTCAGCCTGGTCTTCCTGGTCCAAGTGTGTTGTTACTGATGGGTGCCATGCCTCTGGACCATCTCCCCCACCACGGCTCTCACAATCTTTCCGCCCCCTCTTCCGCTCAGTTCCCTGAGTCGTGGTGAGTGAGTATTAAGGCTGCCTTAATGTTGCGAGTTTAGGGCTCCTTGTGTCGCAAATCCTTGGTTTCTGTCTCATTGGCCTATCCTGTGTTGAATGAATGGCTGTGGTTATAGGTCCCTTGTTCATCTGTCATTGTCTGCTGGGTTCCCTATGGCTCCTCCACGATATGACTGTGGTGGCTCCTCTCTTGCCAGGATCTCAGCCATCGGCCTATGGTGGGTTGGTAGGGTTAGATGGGCCACAGCTCTCTCGTTGCATCCTGAAAAACACAAACACATTTGGCTTATCCTGAGTTGGTTGAATGGCTGTGGCTATGGATCCCTTGTTCATCCCGTCCTTCTCTGCAGGGTTCCATATGGATCCTCCACAATATGACTGTGGTGGCTCAACTCTTGCCATGATCTCAGCTTTTTGCCTGCTGTCGGGTAGTAGGGTTATATGGGCCACAGCTCACTTGCTATATCCTGAAAAATACAAACATAATCTCCATCGGAGAGTGAGAACAGTGTAGGTTAACAAATATACAGCATTCTGGATTACCTAGTTTCTATTTTTAGTAGCCTCCCTGTCATATGTTCGCATAGTGCATCTTTCCTTGGAAGCCCAAGAGTATGGGATCCGGTGCATATTGCTCTAAATCCCCATTTCCAATCAAGGGTTCCCCCTCACTGAGTGGAATATTTCGCTGAATTTAGTAGCTGTTGATTGTCTCCCCCAGGCCCGAGGCTCCTTCATTGCACAATTGCTCCTTCTTGGTTTGCTGTTCTCTCCCAGTAGGAACTGTATCCAGCCTATTCATGGTCGCAGACTATGTTTCATACCAATGGCCTGTTTCACCAATTAGCTTCCCCTGGCAGCTTGTGCAGTGCCCTCCAGCCCTTCACTAACTGCCATCAGGGGGTTGGTTACTATTCCAGACCTCACTGGGACTCTCGATGAAGATCAATGGCATTCTGTGGTTTCTTCAGCAACAGGATTTTGTCTCAGGCCTGGGGATGGCGTTCAAGACCTTGACAGAATTCTGTCTTGTTTTTGGATCCTCATGGGTCTCTTTGGTCAACAGCGCAGTGAGGGAAGGGACGGGTGACTGGGACCCAGGGCTTTCAGACTGCTCAATTATTCACAGACTTAGACATTCTCCCCTGCTACTCATGAACCCTCTTGCCAGTTGACACCCACTATTTACTCTTTAGGTTACAGTATGTTTGTAAGGATTTTATGTTTTTGAACCTAATTTGGAATGGCCTTCTGCTTAAGACATTCCCCTCCCGCTTCCCTTGCCCCTTATTCATAACCTCTCACTTCTTTCTACTAGTCTGCATAAAGAAAACAGTTATCTTGGTTAAGGACTGCATATAAGGGAGAGTATGCGGCGTTCAATTCTCTGTTCTTTTGAGTGTTCGCTTAGTAAGATCTGCTCAAAGTCAGACCATTTTTTCCTAAATTTCGATGTGTCATTTTTCCTTTCAGCTGAGTAGAGTTCCATCGTATAAATATACCACAGTTTCGCTGTCCATTCCTCCATGGATGGACATTTGGGTTGATTCCAGTTCTTGGCAATTATGAATTGAGCTGCTATAAATATAGTTGTACAAAATTTTCTGCATCGAGATGTGGCATCCTGTGGGTAGATGCCTAGTAGAGGGATAGCTGGGTCCATCAGTAGTTCTATGTCCATTCTGTCTAGAAGTCTCCACACTGCTTTCCATAAAGGTTGAACAAGTTTGCAATCCCACCAGCAGTGAATGAGGGTTCCTTTTTCCCCGCATCCTCGCCAGCAATGATTGTTGTTGGTTTTCTTTATGATTGCCATTCTGACAGGGGTGAGATGGTATCTCATTGTGATTTTGATTTGCATTTCCCTGATGCTTAAGGATGCTGAGCACTTTCTTAAATGAGTCAAGGCCATTTGTGTTTCCTCCTCCATGAATTCTCTGTTGAGATCAGTACCCCATTTTGTGAGGGGGCATTTTTGGTTTTTGCTAATAATTTTTTTGAGTTCTCTGTAGGTTTTTGAAATCAGGCCTCTGTCAGAGCCTGAACAGGTTCCATTGGTTAAGTGTTTGTCATATTTCCTTGGCTGCTGGAGATTTGCTCAGGAAATTTTTTCCCACTCCTATTTCAAATAGAGTTCATCCTTTTTTTTCTTCCAGGGTGTTCATGGTTACCAGGTTTATATTAAGATCTCCGATCCATTTGGAGTTGATTTTTTGGCATGGTGAAAGGAGTGGGTCTAATTTCATTTTTTTACACGTGTTTATCCAAGTCCTCCAGCACCATTTGTTGAAGATGCTATCTTTGGCCCAGCGTACATTGTTGGCCCCCTTGTTGAAGACCAGATAACTGAAGTTACTTCCATTTAAAGCTGGGTCTTCAATTCTGTTCCATTGATCTATCTTTCTGTTTTTATGCCAGTACCATGCTGTTTTCATTACTATGGCTTTGTAGTATGTTTTGAAGTCAGGTATGGTGATGCCTCCTGAGTAGGATTTGTTACTTAGAATAGTTTTGGCTATCCGAGGTCTTTTGCCCTTCCAAATAAATTTAGAGATTATTTTTTCTATGTCTGTGAAGAACAAGGTTGGGATTTTTACCGGCATTGCGTTGAATCTGTAAATCGCTTTTGGTAGGATTGCCATTTTTACTATATTGATTCTCCCTATCCATGAGCATGCAATATCTTTCCATCTTCTCACATCCTCCTCTATTTCCTTCTTAAGTGTTTCAATATTTTCCTTATATAAGTCCTTTAAATTCTTGGTTAGTGATATTCCAAGGTATTTTATTTTCTTAGAGACTATAGAAAATGGGACAGTCTCTCTGATGTCTTTTTCTTTCTGCTTGCCTTCTGCGTATAGAAAGGCTACTGATTTTTGTGTGTTAATTTTGTATCCTGCCACATTGCTGAAGGCATTAATCACCTTCAAGAGGTTACTGATACTATTCTTTGGGTCTGATATATAAAGAATCATGTCATCTGCAAAGAGGGATAGTTTAATTTCTTCCTTTCCAATTTGTATTCCTTTTATGTCCTTCTGTTGTCTTATTGCTTGGGCTAGAACATCAAGCACTATGTTAAAGAGCAGTGGTGAGAGTGGACAGCCTTTTCTTGTTCCTGAGTTGAGTGGGAACTCCTTGAGTTGTTCCTCATTGAGAATGATCAGTGCTTGAGGAGATTTGTAAATTGATTTTATTAAATTGAGAAATAGGCCATCTATGCCTATTCTTTCGAGAGCTTTGAACATGAAGAGGTGTTGAATTTTGTTAAAAGCCTTCTCTGCATCTATCGAGATAACCATGTGGTTTTTGTGTTTGAGACGATTAATGTGGTGTATCACATTTATTGACTTGCGAGTGTTGAACCATCCCTGCATCTCTGGGATAAAGCCAACTTGGTCAAGGTGGATAATAGTTTTGATGTAGCGTTGTATCCGGTTTGCTAGGATTTTGTTCAGGATTTTTGCATCTAAGTTCATCAGAGATATGGGTCTATAGTTCTCTTTTCTTGTTGCATCCTTGTCTTGTTTGGGGATTAGGGCAATGGAAGCTTCATAGAAGGTGTTTGGGAGCTTTCCTTCTTTTTCTATGCTTCTAACAAGCTTCAGAAATAGTGTTTTCAGCTCTGTGATGAAGGCTTGGTAGAATTCAGTTGAGAAACCATGTAGTCCTGGGCTTTTCTTTTTGGGAAGGTTTTTGATTACATCTTCAATCTCTGTGGGTGTGATAGGTCTATTTACTGCTTTTATCTGATCTGCGGTTGTTCCCGCAGTGGAAGCCACTCAATTGGCACCAAGGACCGGAACCCACCGTGAGGGGACGAAACCGGGAGCCTGAGTGTTGAGCTGCGCTCTCCCGTGTAGAGCCGAGGGCAGTCGGAGAACCCTGTAGCGGTCCCAAAGCTGAGGAGAGGCTGGGCGGCCCAGGGACAGGCCCAGCCGCCACCCTGGGCTGGGTCCCAGTTAGGCAAAGAAATCTCCGCGGAGAGACACCTCCTCCCCTCTCAGCTGGTGGAGAGGACCACGTCTGAGGACTGGGAGCTCCCACGGGGAAGCCACTCGATTGGCGCCAATGACCCGGAACCCGCCACTGTGAGGGGAAGAAGGCAGGCAAAGAAACCTCCGTGGAGAGACAACTCCTCCCCTCTCAAGCTTCCCAGGTATCTGCCTCAAGTTTGGCCCCGGGACCTAGCTAGCTTAGCCTGCCCAAGGCTCACATCTGCCTGTGTATGTAGGGGTGTCGTGGAGACAAGTACGACCAAGGATAAGGTGCTCCCACGAGGGGAAGCGGCTCAATTAGCGGCACTCGGAACCCGCCAGGCAAGGGGATAATGGTGGGAGCTGGGGGGGGGGAGGGCACGGTCCTCTGCTCTGCTGGGGAGCAGAGAGCTGCTGGAGAACCCCTTCTGCTCTGGCCCAGGGGCTGGGGAGTGAGGGAGGGCCCAAAATCAGGTCAGGCTGGTGACCAAAGTTTGGATCCCAGCTGAAGAGCTCAAACCTTTCCAAAGAGAGTACCGTGGACGCTGTTATTCGTCAGCCATCTTGCTCCCCCCCCTCTACTTCTGCTTTCTGAATGCTTGGATTAAAGTCATGTGCTACCACACCCAGCAATAAAAACTATTTTTGATATTATTTAATTTTTGACAGCTCTGAAAATATAAGGAATGATTCACAAGTTTGCTTTTCAGCTTTGTTTTATTCCAATTTTATCTTAAATAATTCTGAAGCAAGCACTTGACATCACTTTGAAGATAAGTTTTAAGAGAATCCCCATCAGATGATTCACTTTCATTCAATACTAAGGCAGAGTAAGTATACAAACTAACATAAGGACCCTGTACCTTACCTGGCTTTTCTGTACATCTGAAATCTACCAAGGAAGTGGGATGCAGGAGAGGCGTCAGCTCATAAAAGAACTTCATTTTCTTGTGAGTCTGAGCAACTGGCTTCAGGATTTTTCTTGCTTTCTTTATCCTGAAACATGGAAGAAACAATCTGCCATCTATACATTCATATAGCAGCAGCCTGGCTGGCCAGTCTCTCAGCTGTTAACTAATGACCAGAATTCTCAATTGTATGGAAAAGCACAGTGAAATAAATCCAGGATTTGTAGGTGTTTATTAACCCATAAATGTCTTACATCTACAGCATGTTTTCAAAGAAATAAATTTAGGTGGTATAAATTATAGAAGAGTATTTACTAAGATTTATTGTCAATAAGGAAAAAATCATATATGAAAGATATGTATTACAAGATTTTTAATGGTATGGTTTATAATTTCATATTTTATATGTTTAAACTAGTAATATTTCCTCTAAAATATTATTTAAAAATAAAATTCATCATTTTAAAGATATATAAAATTACTAATTGCACTCATGACTTTAAAACATATGAAATTTTTTGAACATGGAAGTTTTTTTGGGATTGAAATAAATTTATGATGAATCAATGGGGATGTAAAGCAAATGTTCATTAGACAAAATATAGTTAGGAATTATTCAAATGTTTCTTCTAAAAAAACTCAGCAGTGAGAATCATTGTTAAGCCTCATATTTTATGATAAGGAATGCACTTTCGAAATTCTAAAATATTTTAGTAGCATCAAGGTAAGGAATCCGATACAAATTATGTATTTATTCAACCAGAACAAAGTTTTTAATTACCATAAGTAATTTTAATTACCATCAATATATTCCTTGAAGCATCTAAAGGTAATTTTATTATACATTTCTGTAGAACATTTTCTCCTCTCACCTCAGATAGACATGTGCATATGTGTTTGACAGCGCAGGGAGAAATGATTCCATTCAGCATCTAAATCTCTATGTAGATGAAGAGAAATGGGCTGTTGGCCTTGACTTAGCCTTCAGAGAAAATCAAACAAGCTAAAAATTACCATGAAAAATATATTCATGCCACCCCTTCACATGTCATCATGGATTTCAATACAGCAGTCTACAATTTAATTGGTATCCCTTCAAAATTAATCAAACCTTTAGTGTAGTTTTTGAGCACATAGATATCTCTGAAGAGTTCCAGAGAAGTAAAGTAATTTCTGATAAGTCATATGTATCAAAATTTCATGAAGGAATACAAAGGATGTGTGACCAGGGTGTCGGCATTATAAAATGAATACAGACTGCTTTAAAAACAAGATTTAGAACACGGATCACTTCCATGGAAACGTATTGTCCTTTGATCTGCTACTTGGTTCAAAGTTAAGGTTGTAAACAATCTTCAGTGTTTCCAAGATATTTGCTCACATATATGTAGATATAGATGGTTTTGACTCAACATAATTTCATATTCATGAAGCAAACCAAGTATCTGTAAATAAATAGGAATGGAAAACAAACACTGCAATCATGAAGTGGATCTGAGTTTTGATCAAGCTAAGTTCTTGCACAGCCCTACCTCTTTTTGGAAGACTGCAGCTTTCTTGATAACCATAATCCATAATAATAAGCTAGTTGTAGAATTTAATTTCATTCTGTGATCAAAGGCAGAAATCTGCTTTGTTCAGAAGTATGCAGACACACCACCACCTGAACTACCCTAAATTTAATTTTGATATTTTTTAATAATAGTGTCATGTATGAATGATTCCCATGTTCCCTTCTAAGTAATCAAAAATATTTTCTAAATTACTAATCAATCCAACTGTTGTTGTCCTTCCAATGTGACAGTAAATTTGACAAAACCAGTCACTCAAAACATAAAGTAATGCCATCAAATCTTTAAACATTTTGATTAGTATCGTTTTTTATACAAAGGTAGAATGATATATAGAGAGGAGTAGAGGGAAGCTTTTAATTATGTCTCTAACTTTAAAAATCCACTTTATTCTGGTATCGACAGAGGCTCACATTCACACTCATAGTTCTAATATATTTGCTACAGAGTTTTCAGATCCAGTACTGAAATTTTTATACTTTTTTCTCAAAATAGATATCAAATTTTCATGGAAATATTCTTCCACACATGCTAAAAAATGTATATGCATATATCAAAATAAAAAAGGAAGTATGTCCTAGATACTTGATATATAAAAAATACAAAATGAAATGGAATATTTATGTCTTGCAGCATTGTCACAGTGAAGCAATAAGGTGGTACCTACTAACTTCATGCTTCACAAATTTGAATTTTAACTAGAAAATTTTACTGTTCAGTTTAAAAATTATCTTTTAATGAGAGTTTAAAGGTGATTTGCATAATCCTCAAACAAAACAAGGTGGATATTGAAAAAAACAAGTTAGTATATTTTTAAAAAGCCATCGGTATTCTGTTTCATATTAGTGCAGCTTTGAAAAAGCTTGTTTGTGAAGAGACAAGACAATAGAAATGCAGGCAATTATTACTACGTAATTACAAAATGGCTCTCCTAATAATCATAAAAATGTTTTATCCCAAATATGCACTGTTATACCCCTATAACTTTTCAAGTGTATTCTACTGTTTATTTATATTGCTTTTTTATTAAAACTGCTAAAATATAATAAGAAACTAAGAAGGTAATCTAAAAAGCAAGGAAAACTGGCAACTGATTTATTCTTTCATTCGGAAAAGAAAACATAAGTCTTCATAATACTGAACTATATGTCACAGTTAGATGAACAGGTTTCTGCCATAATTCATAATCTTCTGCACAGACATTATTATTTGGCTTTCTATGGTTCTGATATGGTTTATTATTCATGATCTCCATTTCATTAACATTTATTAATTGATCCACATAAACACAAGGCATACAAAGATGTACATGCATGCACATACACACATGCTCATATCGTATCTATATTAGCAAAATTAAATTCAAGTAAGGTATTCTTAAACTTGACTTCAATCTTATTCTCTTAATGGTTTCGGAAAATTGAGATACTTTGAAAAATTTGTTTACTTTAAATGTTTTATTTTTATTTTTCACAAATATTTTTGTTTCTGTCGTTCTCATAGGTATCGATTTCAGGGTTAGAAAAGTGTTTACCTTTTTATGACAATGAAAACAGAAAGGACACAATCAAATCGGTATGTCCATTTAAAACAGTGCAGTACTATCTGCAGGGAATCTAGGGTTTAATAAAATTTTTCAAATATGAACAAAGTAATCTTACATGAATTGAAATTACAAACATTGGCCTGAAATAATTGTGAGCCACATATACATATGCATACTCTTAACTATAGGTCAACTGATAAAGCATAGGTACCAATTTCAGTTCTAATATAAACATATTCTCATTTTTTAAAATATTTCATGCCTGCCAAGAAAAGGGATATTTGGATACTTATTGAGAACTGGGTGGGAGAGTGCCTTGGGAGAGAGAGGAAAACCTCATTGTACTATAACTTTACAATAACTACTGTTGATGTCATTAAGGAGTCAAACATTGTCCTCATGGCTGACATGTTCTCCCTCCTCCATATCTATATTCACTTCTTCTTAGTTACTTCCTGTCTGTATTTCTCACATTCATCCCTCACCTATTTATTTATTAACTGGGTTTACATTCAGAGAATTGATATATGTATTGCTTAATAAGACATTATCATACACTATATAGATAGATAGATGATAGATAGATAGATAGATAGATAGATAGATAGATAGATAGATGATATAGATATAGATATAGATATAGATATGGCATTGGCTTATTTTTTTAGATTGCAGTTAGTAGATTTTTTCCTGTTCATTCACTTTCAGAGTAGTTTAATTTATTCTTTCACATCAGTTAAGCAACTGCAATAAAATATCATGGGCAATGGGGGTTTACAAGAAGATACATGTATTTTTCCAAGTTCTTCAGGCTACTCCTGAGATGAAGGCAGGAGGGATTTGGTTCCTGGCTCTCAATGGCACCTTCCTTCTGCCTCCTCACATGATGGATAAGACAAAAAGCTTCTTTAAGGTTCCTTTCGAATTGTATTAATCCTATCAGAGGGGCACTGCTCTCATGTTTTAATCACTTCTAAAGACAAAGAGCAAAGACATCCCAAACAGATTAGTGAACAGTGAACTAGCACTCTCATAATCAAGACACAGGAGGTTCAAAATATCACAGTGTAAACATCTTCACTACATAAAGGAGAGGCTGGACTAATACAGAGTCAATAATGATCAAGTAAAACATCAACATTTGTGGTTCAAGTCTGACATCCATTAACCAATGATGACAGTCTCTGTAATTTCTATTTCCATCTCTCTAGCTGGGCTGAGTAGCCAGGGGAAAACTTTCATCCTGAGATAACAGTTCTCAATGGACATTTCACAGTCCTGGTACACCCAAAACATCTTCAAGTCTCAACTATAGAGCATGGTCCACCTTAAAATGGCCTCACTGGCCATTCTACACACAGACATCATGCTGCTTCACATGGCACATCTCAGCCGTGGCTCCAGGAGCCAGGAGCACTTCATGACCCACTTCCATGCATTTTTCATGCTTTCAAAACCAGTACCAGGTTGCAGTGGCAGAGCCAATTTGTTAATCCAGGGAAGAAATAAAACTTGACCTTGAGCCTTCATTTTTTTTCCCATTATCTCTTTTCAAAATAGTTTGCATTCCTACTCATTCAGCCTTCTATGAGTAGACTTCATCCCCAGGTCTCATTTCTAGAGGTTCAATGTAAAGCAAGTGGCCCATACTTAATGTTGGTGATCTGTTTAACCACAGAATTTTTAGCAACCTAAAACCGGTCTCTGTGCCAGTATCCTTAAACTTATTTGAATATTTTCCAACTTTAAATCATACATCTTTAAGTTTTATACCCTGTGCCAAGCAATCAGTCCATTACTTTTAAAATTTAACCTTTACCAATCTTTCAGAAGAAAGCAACCAGCCTTAATGTCAGTAACACAGTTCCAATAAGGTTCTCTGCTGTCTTTCCTTTTCCTTTGAAAGTTCATAAACCAATACAATTCTCTTGGTTTTCAGCATTTTAAAACTCTCACCAGAAGACACTATACAATTTGACTTACCACTTGCTAAGGCTTATGCAGTCCCAAGTACCAAGTAAATCTATATTCCTCTAGCACACAAAATACAGAAGACCAAAATCCACATTGTCAGGCTCATCTCAACAACACCCCACTTCTGGTACCAAATTAACTGTTCTAGTTAGCTCCAAGTTGCTGGGACAAACATCCAGCCAGACATAGTATATGGGAAGAAGGTATTTTTGTCAGCTTACAACTTAAGGTGAAAGTCAATCAGTGGTGGAAGAAACTGCTTACTTCCATAGATCCTAGCAGAAACAGTTGCAGCATGAAAACTCCAATACCAGCAAACAAACATGAACTGAACTTCACACGCCTATGGCTGGAAAGAAGATCCACACCCAAACATAGCTTAGGACTATATTCAGATCTGCCCAGTTATACTTCGTGCAGGAGGCTGCTGTAGACATAGCAGGAAGCTTAACCATAATCTAAAATACCCAAGTCTATCAGGGACATATATTCACATTCAAACCACCACAGCAAGTTTTAATAGAGTTATTCCCAGAGAGTTATTTAAAGCATTGCCCAAATAGTGGAACTTAATAAATTTAATATCTAAATTATTTTGAAACTATTAATGCTTAAATAATAAAATTCACACATTAATTTGTGTAAGTAAATAGAAACCACACACACACACACACACACACAGACACACACACACACACACACACACACACACACACACACACCAGATATTCACTGGTCTACTGTCATTTCTGAATACTGTATTTACTAATTTGCCTACCTCAAAACAAACAAAAATGTTTTTTTCTAACACTAATGTCAAAGTTTGTAGTGTATTCATTCTCATTTTGAGCATGTCCAGAATAGTATTTTAATAGCATTTTATTTTTTAATTTGATCTCACTTAAAGTAAAACTCTGGTTCCTGAATATCTTAACTATCATTGTTTTTACTATATACTTCATGCCAATTTTCACTGTGTGTATGTGATGTGCAATGTACGTACAATGCAAAATTTTATCATTTAAATTTGTTTAAAGCACTATATGGAAGATTCTGTAATGTGCTTAACAAACAAAATGCATGTGCTATGAGTTTTATTCAGACATGAATTAAAGTTTTCCCTGGAAAAGTGTTCAAATTTTACAGCAGTATTAATATGTTAAATGCAGGAAGGTGTATGTGAGACCATTTTTTAAAATGTTCTTTTAATATATAGTATCTAACAAAGCTATAGTAAAAAGGCATAGTATTCCTGAAATGAAGATTCATTAGAACATATAGATAGATAGATAGATAGATAGATAGATAGATAGATAGATAGATAGATAGATAGATAGATAGATAGATATGTTCTGCCTCATATACATGAGGAAGATAGAATGTAAGAGCAACTGGGTGGAAAGGCACACTGGGAGACATTTTCTTCTCTCATAAGGAATGAACTGGTGCATTCATGACCCCACAGTGATTACCAATACCTCACTGAGAAGAGCCCTCTGTGGAAGGGAAACAAGAATATAGGTTAAAAGATACTCAATGACCACCCACCACCACCACCACCACCACCACCACCGCCACCATCACCACCACCCCACCACCCACCACCACCACCAATTAAAAAAAAAAGATACTCAATGAAAATAAGTCCAATTGCCAGTATTTATTATAGATCACATAATATATATGATATATATATATATATATATATATATATATATATATATATATATATATAAATTAATAAACTGTTAATTTAAAAGTGACAAGTCATAAGTCTAAAGATAAAAGATGATTCCACTGAACTGAAGGTTGGGAAAATAGTTGCATTTATTTTAAAGAGATTGAACAATACTGATAATTTTATGCTTTATATTTATTTTTTATAAATAGGACTACCAAAGGGGGAGAAAGACATGTGGCTAGATTATAATATACAATTGAATGATGGATTTTTCTAAGATTTGTGCATATTGATTTAAATAATGGATATACTCTGTCTTACAGACACTGTTGGATTTAGCCAGTAACAAAGTATTAGGAAGTTTTCTTTTTTTAATCAATTGCACCATATGTTCACAGAATCACTTCTGCACATATGTTCATACAATTCTGCTTGTGGGCATATGTCTTTGCTTATGTTAGGTGAACACCTAAGAGTATAATTACTAAGTTACAAGGTAACTATGAATATTTAACATTCAGAGAAATTGGTTAATTAGTTTCCAAAGTGGTTGTACCATTTTCCTCTCTTAGCAAACTATGAGAGTTCAAGTTGCCTCACATGCCAATTAACACTTACTTTATCAGGCTTTTTAATTGACTACATTCTAGTGAATTTTAAATTGTATCTCATTGTAGCTTTAATCTTTATCTCCCTGAATTATCTTGGTTCCTGGCCAAAAATGCAAGTAATTTTTTATATAAGTAGCTGCATTGCTAAACTGTCTTTCCCTTAATCTATTTGATTATGCATATGTCAGAATCTAACAATTGTGATTACTAGGGGCTTCTTTTTCAATGCTTCCAAAATGAGAGAGAGAGAGAGAGAAAAAAAAGTACCTGCCCCTAAAGAGCCTTTCCCTTTGCTCCCTCCTCTAGGGAACCCATCTACAGGGAGAGAGCAAAGTTGTGGCTTTTCTCAACTTGCCTGCTTATGGAGTCCTTCAATTTGCTCTTTTCTCGAGTCTGAAAGTTCTTCAATATATGTTTGCCTAACTGCAGAAATGGCCCTGTGAATCTATAGTCTCCAAATCAGTGTTCTGAACTAATCACAAATGAAACATGTATGTCTATACAACCCCACTCATATATGTATAAACAGCATACACAGAGATAGACGCTGGATAGATGAGTTGATAAGAACTTGTCCACTGCTTTCTTACTGCTTTTGACAAAACACAACAAACTATAGGATTTGCAGAGCATTTACTTTGCATTGCATATTATAAGTACTTCGAAAATGAAATAAATGTGGAAATATCACAGGTTATATGCAAATGATACAATAATTGGGATTTCTTGGGAGTGTTGTAGCCTCAATCTCAGGTGGTCAATAACTCAGAAGTTAATGCCTAGAAAATTCAAAATTCAGGCGAAGCCCTCACTGATTCAGTGGCCTACAAATTCTTGTTTTGTAACTTCAAATAATTTAAATCCACAGACCAGAAGAGAAGATTCAGAAGTGTGTGTGTGTGTTTTAGATTATTGACACAATTGTTAATGGAGGCAAAAAGGGGTTTCCAGAAATAGAATGGCATAGCTTAAGACTCTGAGAGCATGCTTTATGTGAACCTCCTGGCTGGGATTCTACACTAGTCCATTTACTTCTGGTGTCCAGTGTCTGGGTGTCTTTAAATTTCCTTCCTCCTCTGAAATACAAGAGATTAAAAAAAGTAAGATTCTCCCTTCCTACATTTCTGCCTATAGCCAAGTGGAATGACTTTTGCAGCAGGCCCAAGGGCAATTCCTACATTGGGGGCAAGAGAAAGACTTCTACATTGGGGAATGAGGTTCATTTACCCTTGAACTGCCTCACAAGTATATAATTTCATGTAACATATTTTGGCAACAATAGGTTAATACTCAAAGGAGTTATGAGCCAATCTCTTGTAGATGCTAAGATAGATCTGTACTTGGTACATTCTAACCACTTACAGTGGTTTAGTGGTTAAAGATGTAAGGAAAAAGGTGAACTCTTTTTTGGGGGAGTTGTCTATACACCTGAAGAATGGAAAACACAGAGGGTGAAGTGAGAACAAAGGGTGACATTTGACGTTTGACATTTACAAAGGGATATATGAGAATACAAAATCTTTAACAAAAACTATACTCTTGATAGCACTGGATTTTCCAATCAAAACTTGCAACGACAGTTAAACCACCCCTATTCTTGTTGGGAGCTAGGTGCATTTGGCTGAAAGTGTTATAGCTCGGAATCCTATACAAATTTCTCAGATAAATCAAGAGAGGTTGTTGCCAGGTGCTACATTTTGGAACCAGTTCTTGAAACCAGGACCACAAGAATAGTGGGTGCCACTGGAATAGGAGTCAGAGAATGTGGGTGCAGCAGTGGGTCCCTTCGGAAACAGAAGCCAGAAACTTCCCAGCCTAACTTGTGTTGGGTCTCTGAGACAAGAAAGTCCAGGAATAAGAGTTCCAGGGCTACAGAATTGTCCTGGCTGAGGGCAGCTCCATCCCTGCTGCAATAAAGACAAATTCAGGGCCCAGAGCAGAGGCACCTCCAGGGGCTCCTCAGGCCAATACCCCCAGCTCATATGGGCCTTGACAGAGCCAGGATCTTATGCCAGAGTCCAATTGCCAGCACCTTCAGGGGCCTAAGGTCTAGTGGCTCAAGCTTAAACAGTCTCAGAGTCTAAATTCGAGAGTCTGGCCCTCCTAACAGAGTACTGAGGAGCAGAGTGCAAGTGAATCCAGGTGGGACCTGGCTGATCATGCACACTAGGTCAAAATCACAGGGACCAATCAGAAGATCGTGTCAGTCCACCAGAAATTTATAGCTTCCCAGTGTACTCACTCTCTGCTTTTAACGTTGGCAATGGCAAGTAATCCAGCCAGCATTTGCAAAGATGGTTCAAGAAGTGGGGTTCTCTCTTTATTCTGCTTCGTGTGTTACCAGAAAGGGTCCAGCCACTGTGGGGCCAGCCAGGGATCTGTAAGGGACACTCAGTTTTCAAAATGGGCCCAAGCAGACAGCCATACTAATTAAGCTCTAAAGAGACCTTGCCTACCTGGTAAGGATCTATTTATCATCTTATTGTGATGGTCTTTAGTCAGGCTCAGGTGAGTCTGAGAGGAGCTGATGGGCTGGGCTCAGGGCTGGCTCAGCAGTAGGGAGTGACAGCTGATTGGATAGGCTGAATCGGATGCTGAATTTAGGTTCTGCTGAAGAAGGTAGGTATGGAGCTCTTTTTGAGCCCTCTGTCCTGACTGGCTACCTAGTTCTCCCTCACTAACGTTTTCTGCCTTCTCAACTATCACTCTGTTGTATCTAGGGTGAGTCATGATAAAGTGTGCCATCATATATATATATATATATATATATATATATATATATATATATATATCCCTAGTTTGCAATCAGGGAACATGAGACCAGAATCATTCATTTGTTAACTTTTGTTAACTTTTTATGTTTTTTTTTCCCACTTGATAGCATGCATTTAAGCATTTCTATATGGAATTTTCATCCTCAGTAAAAGAGCATATAGTCTATAGACCAATCATTACTGTGTCTTGTCAGCTAAACACATTGCGTAGCATTGACTGATTAGGTCTTTTTTCATTATATTTTGAACAAATTGTGAAAATTTAGTACATTTTTCCTGATTTTTCCTAAATATTTTGTGTGCTTGAAGGACAACCTAAAGTTCACGGACACACCATCCTGAACACGCCTGATCTCATCTAAAGAACAATCTAAAAAACATTGCTTTTCTCATTTTCCAATTCTGTGGTTTCTATTCAAAGGAAAAAAGTACCAGGTAACAGGTATCCTGACACCTGACTAAATTCATATATCATTACTAATAGCTTCTGCAGAAAAATTTAGAGAAATTTTAAGCAGATGGCATAATCTGAAGAATGACATCGAAAGGTCATGTGAAATACAGACACATTTAACTAATTGCCAGGCCATTGTTACAGCTTCCATTAACATTCATTCCAGTTTCTCCTATTCATTCTCTCTGATGCACACATAGAATTATTTGTTAAAAAGATGAAGATGGGGCTAGAGATCTGGCTCAGTTGTTAAGGTGCTTGCCAGCTAATCCTATGGACCCAGGTTCGATTCTCTAGTTCCCACATAAAACTAGATGCACAAGGTGGCACTTGCATCAGGAGTTCAGTTGCAATGGCTAGAGGCCCTGGCATTTCCCTTTTCCCCTTTTCTTTCTCTCTCTCTCTCTCTCTCTCTCTCTCTCTCTCTCTCTCTCTCTTTCTCACTCTCTCTCCACCTATTTCTCTCTCTTCCATAAATATATAAATAACTACATGAATAAAAATATTTTTTAATGAAGATGACAATGTAAAAGGAGGAGAAGAGGAGAGAAAACACAAGGGTGTAGAATTACCTGACTATATCTTTGAAACTTTTTACAAATTACAAATTAAAAAAAGGAAAAGAAAAAAAAACTTGATCCCTGTATTCAGTTAGCTGTCTGTCAGTCAATTTATGAATCCATAAATGGTGCTCTCTAAAAATGACTTAGCACTAACAGGTAAGTAATACATATTTTAAATAAAAATCTTGATTACACTTGATAAATAAATTGTCCTGCCTAATTGCAACCATTCTTTTAGAATTTGAATTTTCAGGGAATTTATTCAATATTTATGAAAAAGCATAATAAATAAGAGCATAGTCAATTCAGCTGCTTTTTCTATTTTCATGGTAACAAGTGCTGCAAACATAATTCACAACTTTGTGCTTAATTCTATCCTGTGTCTTCTGCTCATTTAAAGTTATCTTCACTCTGCCTTGTTTCCTGTCATTTGTTGGATTTAGTGAGAAAACAATCTTAAAACTAAATTAGATCAATGCATTTCTATAAGACATAAACCTTGGTAGCTAAAATAATTAAAACTTTAGTTTTCTAAGATAAAGCAATCTATAATGAAAAGCTGAAGTTAATAAGAAGAATAGCTTCAGGTTATAAAAAAAAGTCATTGAATTATAGAAGTCATTTAATTTTGAACACAAAATGTTGACAGAATTTCTAGAAATTTAAGTGCAAGCCCTGACTCTGTGTGTCTTTGTTATGCTAAAATCATAATTAAACAAGAAGTAAATTATCAAACACAGTATTAAATTTAATCTTCTTCATCCCCAGTTGAGCATCTGCCACCCTAACAAAACATTTTTTTGAATGTAATCACACACATTTTATAATATTTAAGAAAAAGTTAGGATGCAAATTATAAAGAAAAAAAGTACAATTGTTTCCACCGTGTTTCCACTGATAGTTATCAACTCCTGTATTATTATCGGTCTAGCATATTAATTAAACTCTGAAAATAAATTAGAAATAGGTGAAAGAAGGTAATGCCATCCTATAAAAAATAATTCAGGAAATTCTTCCTGAAAATATTTAATAATTACTATCATCATTTTAATTTTACTGAGTTGGTCACATTTTTCATTGTCCTTTGTTTTTTGTGCTCTTATAGTGTAGATTAAATGATAATCTTCACTTTGCAATGCCATATTACTCTAGTATTTTTGCTATAGTTGCAAAGGTTACCCAGGGAGAATGCTAAGGGTAATGATTTGCATCTCAGTAGCTTTCATTCACAAAGATGATGCCTTTGGTGATCCTCCCTTTGTTTTAGTTAAAACAATAACATCTTTATAGCATAAATTCCACGAAGGTCCCAATTAGCAGATATTTATTAAAGAAATTTATGGCTGTATTAAAATTTAACATACAGGGGAAATATGTGTAGTCTTCTGTAATTTAATTCCTATGGATAGCATAATATCCCTATGAAAGCATGTCTAACTTGTCTTACAGAGGTTGTTTATTTTCCTGTTTATAATTTCTTCATTTTATGTATGTTTAAAAAATTCATGAGTTCTATTTTTTATTAGTGTTAGAAAAAGCAGGAAATGCAATGAGAGAGAAGACTGCTCAACAGCAGAGACAGTCTTTATTCAGGAAAGCCTGAGAAGGGCTCTGACCAGGGATGCCAGAAGCTATTTCCCTTATAGACTGGGGGATTCTTGGGGGCAGGTCATTGGGATTGTTTGGGTGCTGGTGGCCAACCTTGCCCGAGGGCTTGGGCACCTCAGGGAAGTGGCGTTCAGACAAGTAGTTTGGGCCATTCCGGGAAAGAGATAATTAGCAAGTGTGGTCTGAGGCTCTCTTGGGAAACAGCCTTGCAATGAAATTGTGAGGGTCAGACCTCTCTGCAGAGGCAGCCCCCTCCCCTTGAGGGGAACATGTCTAGTTAGAACTACAACCTAGGTGCTAAAACTTATTGGTCAGATATGAACCAATCAGCTGTCTCTCTGACTCGCCTGGGGAGGACTTAAAGGTAGCTTTCCATAGAGGAAGTCAGTCCTCTTCCCCCACATGGCAATGGAGTAGAAAGACTGCTGAATTTCCAGGCCTAAGAAAGGTAAGGCCTACTCCCCATCCCAGCTAATGGCTGGGGTAGGGGGCAGGCTCCAGACTTTTTCTCTCATGAATCTCTCTTTCTCATAAAGGGAGCTTTCTGTTATATTTTCTTTGGCTGCTTATTTAGTTAAATAATATAAATTCTGTTAAACTCTGACAAGTGTTCTCCCACATTGGTGGCTGGAGAACTCTGTAACTTCCCACATGGTGACTGGGAAATTTCCTCATCCTTTTCCTAATTTACTAAATTATAATAAATTTGTAATTAAAATTTAATTCTGTCCCTGTGTACAATTCAATTCTCTCCCTGTGTACAATTCTTCGGCATTAGAGGACAGGAACTGGGAGTAGGAGGAGGGGGAGGGGGAATCCAAAACTCTCTCTCTCTCTCTCCATATTGCTTTCAAATATTAATTATCAGTAACCTGTATCAAAATGATAATCAAAAAATGGGGAACTTCTAGTTCCGACAGTTTGTTTTGTTTTGAACTGAAATAGAATATCACTCTATAGCACAAGTCAGCCTGAAACTCACGATCGTCTTCCTGATTTTCCCAACATGAATTTTGTTTTCATAATAAAATTTCCACACTAACAGATACAATCCATAAAATATTTGTTCTGACCTTCCAATTAGTGACCTCTGTATGTAAGTCAATGTCGGTACTGATGTACAGGTATAATATGTCACTAAAATTATAATATAAAACTGTCTGTGAGGGAATTAAATATACAGAAATTCATTTGAAAATTGAAGAAATTGGGTTAAGAACACTTCCTGTGCAAGCCCAAGTGTCTGTTGAGGATGGAGTGACTGTACAAGTGTGATCCCCACACCCACATAGGCAGCAGAGAATGGCCATGCTTGTCGGTAAGCCCAATTCCACTAGGAAAACAGAGATCCAAGAGTCACTAGAGTTCAAGAACAACCAGAAATCTCCAGGATCACTAAGAGACTCTGTCATACAAGGAGAGATGGAAGATCCATGGAGCTGTGGGAATTCAAGAGACTTCACACGTGGCCATGCTCCTGCTCAACCTCCCCAGTCGGAGCTTTGCTCTGCCTCCTGCAAGATGAAAATGGGTATTCTGGTTTGATTTTTTCTTATAAAAAATATGTACTTTTCCCTGGACAAAACCCTAATAGCAGGTAGGGTTATTTCTTCAAAGGGGAGATTGTGACAGTTGAATCATACCTTCAGGCAATTTCCACAGGTTACATGTCTGACCCTACTCCCCTGAGCTGGAGGTCTCTAGCTAGATTTCAAACCTAGAGTCTGAAACTGATTGGTCAGGTATGAACCAATGAGCTGTCTCTCTAACTTACCTGGTCCAGGTCATAAAAGTCACTGAAACAAAGATCAGCCCTCTTCTCTCCCCTACATGGCAGGCTAGAAAAAGGACCACGTAAGGTCTCCTCACCACAGTGAGGACCTGGGGCTCTTTCCCACATAACCTTTCTACTCATGATGGGAGCCAACTGATATCTTTTTTTTTTCTTTTGCTAATTTAGCTGAGCAGCATAAATTTTGCTAAAATCTCACCCACGTGCTCTCCACACACTAGTAGCTAGAGATATCTGTAACTTCCCATTCTCTTTTAAATAAAGTCTCTCACTATAACTTATCCTCTGGTGGTCTATAATTTTAATTCCTTAACTTTATAGACAAGAATTCAGGTACTCCAATTCTGAGGTTCATTGGAATCAGTTGGGTACTCTTTAAGTTCTAATCCCAACTCCCTTGTTACAGAACCAGACACCCAACTTTCTGCCCCAGCCACCACAAGTGAGCACACTTTACCACAGGTGAATACTTGGAGGTTTGCAAGAGTGTGTACACATGTGCATAGAACACACAAACATGCAGGAAAAAAAGAATAAATTAAGACCTTTTATAAGTGTCTTTGCTGCAAACTTCATTTAGTGTTAATTTGGCTACATGAACCAAGATAACACTGTCCATATGAATGTTAAGCATTTTAATATTAGTGTAAGGTAAATATGAACAGTATGTTTATAGGGGAAGTTATTTGAAAATAGGTGAAAGAAAATCATTTCTATATAATTGAGAACAAAATGATGGTTGTAAGTGAAATGAGTTCATCTTACATTTATTGAAAACATTAAAAATGATAAGACACATATATTGAGAAACAGTAAATAATTATAATTTCCTAAAATTCCAAAAAAGTCACTATTAGATTTATTATAAAGTGTGAGATAAGATATATTCTATATATTATTGTTATATAAAATACTAATGTTTTAAGATATATAATTTTCCATGGGAACAGAATACAATTTTCATTACATTTATTGAGTGACATCTATGCATATATAAATATTTCTAAAATAATTTTATATGATTCAGGAGGCTGAATTTCATGTCTTTAATATTGCTAGTAAAGTTTCAGATAATTATTTATAGCTTTGCTAATATTGCAAAAGATTTATGTCTCCTGAAAAATTCAACTCTTGGAATAAGAATGTTGAAGATAAGACTCAAATATATTTTGCCGAGATGTTGAAATAAAGACTATATTCTTTCAGGGGATTGTAGTGTTAGTTGCAAATGAGAATTCTGGTTTTCTTCAAATACATTTTATTTATATATGTATATATATATATATATACATATAAATAAATATATATATTTCATATCAATCTCTTACTTTTATGAGCACATTTTATGAAAAAAGGGAAGCAATTTGTGCCTCATTCACTGATAAATGGAACCCAATGAACTACAGATATGCCAGTGGTACTATCAACATCTAATACATTGGGGGCTCTTGTTATTCTTAAATACATTTAATGCTGTATAATCTGAGTAAAATTTTTAAGGTGCAAATTTAAACTAATTAATATCCACCCATAAAACAGAAATCTTTACAAGTAAGAAACCATTGTATATTCATACAAGGAGTGTGAAAGTATAATTGGAAGATGAAATTTGGTTCTTTAATTCTTTCAAAAAATCTGAAATCATATTTTATGTTAATTACTTCAACTAAAAACTTTCTTATTTTCATTTTATTATTTAATTACTTTTTGAGTCCTTACTCCTTCACTGAAATGAGAAAAGAACCTTCAGTACGTAAAGTTCTAACTCAAAGAAAAATCAATATTTCAGCCTTACAAGTATAACAGAATCTTCTTGTCGATCTTCACTATTTTCTGTTGATCCTATTCTATCCCCTTAGTAAATAGGAGCTGTGTTCCACAAAGAATGGAATCATGGGAGGAGTTTGTGTGTCATAAAGAGAAATGTGTTTA